>NDXB01004283.1:9171-44155 GCA_002631895.1 Agapornis roseicollis | reverse complement strand
CCATGCATTAAAAAAAAAAAAAAAAAAAAAAGAAAGAAAAGAAAAGAAAAGAAAAGAAAAGAAAAGAAAAGAAAAGAAAAAAGAAAAAACCAAATGCCCATGTCATCAGATCATCATTAACTTTGGATTTAAGCCTCTCACATTTGGTCATTTGTCTGAAAAGGAATTAAGATAGAAGGTTAAGTAGAGGTGATGGTAGATCATTCCAGTGATTAGAGCAAATTGAAATTCTTGTATCATCACAACAATTACTTCAAGATACAACAATACAGCATTCTAACCTCCAGCCTACATGCCATTCTGGGACACAGTCACAACACAACCCCTCTACACAGACATTTAGTTCTAAATTTAAAAGATATACATTAGCAGATGAGCTGTAAAGAGCTCCATTGTTCCATTTCCTTTTTTCTTTTAATGCTTTTAATGCTGAAGACATTGCATATCCTCATGAAGAGAAACATGAGGATGGAGACAGGTTGGGTAGCTTCATTTGGGTTTTATCAGTGACGCATCCCCAATACTACAGGCTGAAACAAACTATTAATCGAAAAAATCATACAAAGAGGAAGTTTCTTTATGAGGTATAGAATAATAGTTGAATCTCATTAGAAAGTGACACTGTTCTATTTCAGGAAAGCACTGATAATCTGTCCTACTTCTTACCTCAATACTGACAACTGTAAAAATGACACATTTATGGTTTTATTTTTAATTATATGTTCTTAAATAAACCACACATAAACACATGCACACACAGAGTTATATATACATATGTAAATTTATATAAGTATCCATTCTTCTATGTTCACCCCTGTATTGAACAGTTTGGGACTGCAGTACTACCAAATATGTTTGCCAGGAAAGACAGGAGGAAAAATACAGACATCAGGAAAATCCACTGTTTAGAAAGTGATTGCCAGATAATAATGCTGACAATTCTCTGAAAGTTTTCTCCTTTCCTGATTGAGCAGCTGAGTACTTCAGTCACAATATTGTTCCTAAACCTTTCCCTTTCCCTCATTTGGATTATTTATTTACTCTAGTTTATATTGCTTAGCACAATTTTAAACAATTGCTCCAGAAGCTAATTAACATTTGATCAATTATAACATTTTCATAACATTTCCACATTTTTATGTGTTATTTGACCCTTATTTCATTCTTTGAGTTGTCTAACTACATTCTTCTCAAGAGTACCCAGGGCAAATCATGCTTAAGAGGCTGAAACTAAAGTTTTTATGGGCTTTTCTATAAAGACTTCTTTTTAGCCTATATCCTAAGATCCTAGCAAGATAAGTGAAGCACAGAACTCACAATGCAAAAGCAGCTTGTTTTAAATACTGGAAATTTATTGAAAGTCTTGAAGTAATTTTATTTTCTCCTTTGTCTTTCTAAGGCATTTCCCAAATGTTATTCTATGCCACGTGAGTCCATGCTCACCTGTCAGTAGCAATATTTGAACCAGTTTGGACCTTAGTGTTATAACTTTAAGTGAATGAATTGATAAGCAATTTTTTTCAAACAGAAATCCTATGCAGAAATCATATGTAATTTTGACAATGTTAGCAGAGAATGAGTGCACGGGAAAACATTCTCCAATTGCTCCTCGATTCCCTCTGAGCTGAATTTGAGGAAGCAGGCTCAAGTCCTAGTAATTGCTGGCTTAGTGAACCATTTTGAACATTCACCATTTTTCATCCATAATTTACAAAATAAGTACTTCAAGACAGCAGTTGCACCAACTAGTTAGGCATAAGTCCTTGTGATGCTTGATTTGCTCAGCAGCTCCAGTGAAAAATACGTAAAAAGGTATAATTAAAAAAATGAGGAAAACTGTACTTCTAATAACATCTTGTAATTCTTAATTTAACTCCACATCACATTAGCATTTCTTAGTCAAACCTCAGTTAAAAAGCAAAATCACTCACTGCCAAAAATCTACTTGGTTTTTACTGAAAATACTCTTTTATAATAATTACAGATTGCAAGCACACTGTTGGAAAGGTAGTATTTTATTTTTATTAAATCTTAAACTGTTAGAGCATAACCTAAAATAATGCTTTCTTGAAACTTCACAGTGAATTCTGAGTAATCTCTAAACAAAACCAACAGTCTGAACAAAGCTGCATTATAGGAGTCATACACTTTGCCATGTAGCCATGCAGCCATGCAATAATTAGAACATGCAAACTACTCACTCAAGCTCTTCAATTCCTGGATACCCATGCTTGTTCCTTCTTTCCTTTTCTCATGGGCCCCCATTCCTTAGCTCCTGTCTAAATTCTTATTATTCTTGAGTTTTCAAACAGAGCAGTAAAGATCTCTCCAAGGGTAATACATTCAGAAAAAAAAACTAGACTATGATGAAGAAAGAGTTTTGGGGAAAAGAATAAAGATCTGCATACTTCCAAAGCAACTGAGCTTACCCTGCTGTATCTACGGCACGGTGTATAATTACAGCCTCATCTTTAGATGAGGCATTATTAGTAGCAGATTTTCAGCATTTTTCATAGATGTTAAAAGGTTATAACAAATACTTTGGATCTGTGCCAGTCTACTATGGACTCTTCCCAGTGTAACTTAGACATATAACTCCTATGTGACAAAATTCAGCAAGCCTTTCTATACTCTGGGTCCAGCAATCAAAATTGTGCTTGTGAAAAGCCTTCAGAATTACGTACAAGACAAAATCATAAAAAAATCAGAAAGAAAAATAAAATCAAGTATAGTTCACACACACACACAAAAAACCAACAAAAACATTAAAAATTTCAGCAATTTAGCTAAAGTTAGACAAAGGAAAAAAAACATTTTTAAAAATTAGATTAAAATTAAAAACTAATTAAAATACTTCACTGCAATAAAGCTAGCTGGTACTGCAAAACTACACGACAAGTCACCCTAAAAACCCTCAGAATACTACAGTGACTCGGAACAATAGCTACTATTTTGAAGTAATATCTCATTTAATTGGTTCTCAGACTTCTAATGTAACCACTCTAAGGTTAAACAACTCAGCTGCTTGCAATGCTGACAGTGTTATCACAATAGGCATGTACACTTGACCTTCCTCCTGTTACCAGAGACAGTTAATTAATTACTTACTGGTTTAACTGGCCATTTCACCTTATTTTCACCCTTTCCAAAATGGCTGAAAAACTCTAACTTCACCTTTGACTTTGAAAGCATATATATATATATATATATATATATATATATAACAAGTAGGATGTTAGCAAAATCTAGGAATAAGAATACCTGGCTTCTATGTTTAAGCCAACAACAGTATGTACTCACTGTCTCATTAACCATTATGCTGTACTGTAGGAACCATATTTCATCTCTACTATAGCTGCCCAAATATTCTACTCTGTAATGGAAATAAAATATGGCTTACTTCTGTTGCAACAGACAACAGAGGGAAAGGCACAGAAAACTGCAAAATGCAATCAGATGCTTGAAAATCATTCTCAGGTTGCCATATGTGATACTAGATAGAAAGAATCTATTTAATCTATACATAATATATTAGCATGATTCTCAAAATTATCCTTATTTTTAAAGAATCTTACGTGCTGTAACATGCACTTCTATACCTTCTTTGATTCTGGGATTAGACCTATGTTCAGTGGCAACTCTTCCAAGCACACAAAATCAAATAATCAGTTGCTGTCCTAAGATGCTAATTATGACTATGCACCATACATTCTGTAGCAGTGTTCAATCATCATTCCTTTCTGATGGGGTTCCAGAAAACTTTTCCAGTTATATAACACCACCAAAGTTATTGAAAAAAGTATTGGATACATATAGAGATGTTAAAAATGTCAGTGACTCAGGAATTAAAGTATTATCTCAAAAGAACTTTAGAAGTTAAGAAGTCTGGTTCACACATTGTCTCTACTGGATACCAAGTTCAGCATCTCAGATATGATTAACAGGATACTTAGTTAGGAAACAAAATTGTGATTCTGAAGAATCTGAAAGTATTTTCTACCTTTGAATCACCTAAATTCAATAAGTACATTGCTTTATAATTTTTTTAAATGTATGCATCTCCTTACTCTGTTGAGAAAATCTATTTCCTGGTATTTCTGAGTTGCTTGATACTTTCTCAAATTTAGCCCGTACTACTGCCAAGAAACTAAGCCTTCTGGATAAGTTGTCTGTTCTAGTCAGTGCACAGAAGGTAACAGAAAATTAAAGTGGGATGAATCACCTTTTTGGAGGATAATCACTCTCACTGTTGTCTATAAAGGAAGTCAGATGTCACCTTAGTCTGGCCATCTTAACATTAAATTATTAAAGTTAAACTGCCTAAAAATATTTTCACCCACCTTGTAAGTATCTGTATCAGATTTTTTAAAAGTAACAGTGAAAAGCAAGTAAAGAAAGAGTGGTAATCATAGAATCATAGAATAGTTAGGGTTGGAAAGGAGCTTAAGATCACCTAGTTCCAACCCCCCTGCCAAAAGCAGGGACACCTCACACTAAACCATGCCACCCAAGGCTTCATCCAACCTGGCCTTGAACACTGCCAGGGATGGAGCACTCACAACTTCTTTGGGCAACCCATTCCAGTGCCTCACTGCCCTAACAGGAAAGAAGTAAAAAATCATTTAAGAATAGAAACATGATGTCAATGTAACTCCAGAGACAAAAAAATCAATGAGCAATTTAAAAGATCTCTACAGAGGCCAAGAGAAATCTTGAATTCTGAATCATTTGTAGTTATTTTTGTAAAATTGTGCCACATGCGATAAAAGCACTTTTCATAGTCATGACATAGAAAACAAAAATCAATTATCTTCAAACTACTAAATGGCAAAGACAGAGGCTTAACTAAAAAACCCCAAAATTTTGCATCTCTATTCATGGTTATTAAAAAAAAACAAAACAAAACAAACTGCCCATAGGACATAATCTTAAATATCTCCATGTGCTCAGTAAGCACATGAAGAAATAAATTATTCCCAGACTGTGTAACATTAAGCTCAGTGGAACTTGCTATACGATAAAATAACATTTCAAAAATAAAGAATGATGCCGAAGATAACTTATTTATGTAGCTGAAAACTTGGCAGTTGTTATAATAGCATAAAGAAAAAAATTGAGAACTAACATCAGCAAACCAAAAATGTGAACGTTTTAAACCAACGGTTACAAAATGCCATTCGCAGAACTTAAAAAACATACTTTAAAATAAGAACAGTAATAATAAAATTGTGCACAGCTAAAAATCTCACAATGTAAAGAAACAAACCTAAGGCACTGTTTTGGGTTTTTTTCCTTCACAACAACTACTTTTAGCTTAGACAGTATTTGGGTGAAAATACCCACAATTCCCACAGTTAACTGCCGGTGTCCACCCTGTAGATGAAGCCAAGCTGAACGAACCACAGATTGGCTACTGTGGCAGAAATCTTTCTAATAATAGGGTCTTTGATCTGCTTATGAGGATTTGGCAAAGAACAGCAATAGGAAATTCAATAGGAAGTATTTTTCCACATGATAGTCTTTCGTAATACCTGATCTTCTGCGTCAGCAGGTCCTCAAGCATTGTGCACCATTTGATATTCATTGCATTATCCTCTACTTGCATGCTTTCACAGATAGCAGAAGGGACCCTGCACACTAACTGAGGATATTGCTCTAAGAGACTTTGATCACTTGAGCAGGTATGAAAGAACTTTGAGTTTATCAAGAATACGATGGGGTTTGTGTTGTTTTTGCCATGAAATTTTTAGGATTCTGAGATGCAAGACACTTTCTCTCTTGTATGATGACAAGTATACTTAGAAAAAAAAAAAAATTGAAATAAATCAAAAATGTCACCAACAGTAAACAGCACAAATGAGCAAAATATTTATACAAACAGATGATTTTTCCCTTCACACAAAGCAATTTGCAAGCTTTTTAGAGAGTGCTCCCCTTTTCTGTGAAGACCAGTTTGCTCGCTCTCTCTCCCACAACTATACACACAGCTTTAGGGTTTGCTCTGAGCACTTGCTTCACAGCTCTTCTCACACTACAGTCCACTCTGGTTGTTTCACCCAAAACGAATTCCTCAATCTCAGGCAGCAGCAAATGTAGCCCTAGCTCTATCCAGCCTGTCAAATCCAATCCAGTGTAACAGTTTCCTGCAGAAAGTCCCTGTCACCTTTTTCTACAAGTAAAACAGATGCTGCTCAGAATTGCTACAAAAGCAGTAGGTTGACAGAAGAGGCAAGGAGAGAGAGGAAAAGTATGAATTTAACTATGTAGACAGTTTTTGCACACTCTGAGGATGCAGTTCTTACGCATCTCCCTCTATATAAGGGGCAGAAGTTCAAACAAGCTAATTATCAATTTGGGGTTTTCTTGTTTAGCTGTTTGGGTTGTTTTTCAGAGTGTTTTTCAGATTCATGTTACACCAAGGTGAATTCTAATTTTATTAAACCTCAAAATGTTTGTGCCAGTCTTATGTGCCTTTTAATCCACTTATATACTGCCTCACTTTTATAAAACCTTTCCTTTTATTTTATGTATTTTTTTTAATTGCCCAACGGGGAAAAAAAGAAAGTCCTCTCACAGAAAACAGAAAGATAGAAACAAGAAAATGCAAACCAGAAGGACTGATAATACAGATTTGTGTCTGAAACTAGTATGGAGGAAAGTAATTCTTTTGTTTTTAGTGGCTGGAAGTGTCTGCAGTATTAGCAGCATGAAAACATGGGAGGAAGAAATGCAAGGTACAATGTGGGTTTAACAAAGCTCTTCAGAAATTCTACTGGCTTTAATATAAAATTTTTTAAATATGTCATTCGTGTATTATTCTGTTTGTTTTGGACAGTACTGACAAACTCTGAAATGCGTTGACACTCACTGTACATACTGGATCTTGTCAACACAGAATATCAATTTGAAGCACAAAAAAGATTAACTCAGCTAATTCAAACTTGGCATTATTGGTTTTGCCATTCTAAACTTAAGCCTTTATATTTTTATGAAAAGTGCATATCCAAACCAGGTTTGAAACACAAACTTTAACAAAGCTGAGTGCGAGGGAAGCCCTTTCACACCTTTACCTTAATAAAGCAAGAATAATATTTCAAATTACTTGTGTTACGAAAAGCCAAATACCAAGAGCAAACATTGTGGGAAATCATGCAGATCTTTGCAACACTGTTTGTTGCTGCATCACAAATTTGATCATTTAGAATATTCCAACCTTTACATTTTGATTCTCAATAGTATTGCAGTATCCATTCTTGATAGGTATTTGTTGCAGACAAAGATCATAAAATATATGCTGGAATATATTTAAGATATATGGCGTAGTCTTTTGAGATGTTAACTCCATACTTCTGGCTCAAAATCTAAAGATAGGTTTTGCGTATATGCTCCAAATGACGCACCACTATAGAAACAGTTACTGACACTGTTACTTAAAACTCAAGCTGGCAATGTGTTTAGCAAGTGGTATAGCAGTAGGGCTGCTAAAGCCACGATGGTGCAGGTATAACCTTACTTCTCTGACAGAAACTGTGGAAGAGCATTAAAAGGTGTCTACAAGTTTTGGTTAACAGATTGTATCATTCAGAGCCTTCAGGATCATGCTGTTTCTTTTTAACTGAGAAATAGCAATATGAAGATTTAGTAGATACGTAGTTCTATGTATATTCTAAACACTAAGTGACAATACTAGCAGCCTTCATGATTTATAGTATTTGATAAAAAGTTATCAGTGCACTAAACTCTGCTATTCAAGCCTGCTGTGCAAATAGTGTGTAATGGGAGTAGTCTTCACAAATGGATAACTGGAACACAATCAAACCATTAATAAATAAATAACTAAATAAATAATTAATTTGTTGTCACATTTGGAAGAGAAAATATTCCCCTTAAGTTGTGATCAATTCAGTTTGTCAAGATGAGTCACCAGCAGCAAAACAACTAGTGACACAAAGGGAGTGCTCAGCAGGCAAGGATGTTTGTGATATAAATCCGTTGTATATGAACAAACTGTGAATCTCTCAAATTCCTGCCTGTTTATTAGCTCCAAAGAGGAAAAAACAAAACCTTTTCTTCCCTTAGGTTTTCACAAGTGTGTCTTTGCTAGGATGAAGCAGTTTTAACCCTCTGAGTCCAGTGACTAGCGAGTAGCCCTGACCTTATGCCCTTTTTTCATTCCTGTGTTTTATTAAGATAACTGCATCATTTCACTCATTTTTTCATGTGATCTCTACATGGCCATCTGTCCTGACTCTGAAGGCAAGTATCTAATGTATATTAAAGATGAGGCACCTCAGAGAAACTTGACACTGTCAAGGACTGGACTGAGCTTCTGTAATACAAGCAAGTTTATAGTGGTTACACTTCTGCATTATGAAAATATATATGTCATTGTCTTGGCACAATCAGGTGACTTCACAGCTTCATTCTTGGTTTCTTTGGTATAATTTAAGGTCAATGGTGAAGGGATGTAGTCTTGAGTCTGACTTAGACATGCCAGGGATTGTATGTACATGATAGCAATGTCTCCATCACAGGAAGTTTCTCCTTAGAGCTCTACAAAACTGCAAGATATGTTAGCTAGTCAATGGCAATTAGAATCATGATTGCTGCTAGTCAGCACCAAACGTAAGACAGTTAAAGTAACTTTCAGTAAAAGAAGCATCTCTCAGGAGCTAAAAAAGAAAATATGGATAGCTGCCACGAAATAACTATGTTTGGTAATGTACCTGCATGTCTGAGAATTCAGTCATAACAGCTGACTCATTTAACTTAATATTGATGTAATAACTTGTCTTTGCTTAAAATGCAACTTAGCATCCTACCTTCATTTGAAGATTCTAATGAATGATCCCTTTCTGTTGCATTTTCTTTCACTGGTTAATCACAATTATCTTGAAGTGCTAGTAATATTTTCACATTTGAAGTTGTCCAACACTCATCACATTTTTACTCAAGACAGTTTAATGAACACAATAGGGTGAAACAGAATAACTTCCACTGCCCACATTTATGCATGACAAGTTCTTCTGTGGAAGAGCTTCCCTCTCTCAAGACAGGGATGACAAACATTTAAACCTTTTTACATCCTGAGAGTTGTTAGCCAATCCAAGGACAGATGCAAAACCTGTTTTTCTTCTGTACACTTAAATATCGCCATCACCATCACTACTTTCTGAATAATTTAATGTTGTTTGGAAAAAAACCAAAACCCTAAACAGCGGAAAAAACTCTTGCACTCCTCTCACATCATCTGTGGTAGCCGTTTTCTGTTTCTTTAAACTTTCTCCCCTCTTCTGCTCCACTCATTTATATCTCCCATGCTAGATCTTGGGTGAACAGGAAGAAGTGGTTATTTCAACCAGAGGAAAACCTGACTTAAAAAACAAACAAACATATAAATAAAAGTGTTAAAAAAAGTCACAGTGTAACCTAAAGAAGTAGTGCAGCTACTGCTTGTGTTACAGAGAGTGTGGAATTAGGAAATCAGTAACAGATTTCTCTTTTACTGCATTGTTTTAATGCACTGAGATGGTTAACTTGTTTGAATTTAAAATACAACAGTCTAAGTAGAAAATTTTAGAAAGGTCATATACACTAGCAGGGAGTCTGTTTTACAGCATATGACATACAGAAACAATAAAGCTTCTAAAGCAAAAAAGCATAAACCAAAAACTATAAATTCATTTGAACAGTCACAAAAAACAAAACACGTAAAAAAGTGTTCAGACCCCTAACAGCCTGGCTCTGATCCATCCACCTGACAATTGGCTGCATAAAAAAATTTCTACAACAACCTTGGCAGTCAGATCTCAGATGACATTTCTTCTTTTAAACACGTTCTCAACTTTGACAAGACAGTCTGTGGTCCAATCGTTGTAGAAGTCACTAGAGTTGTAACTATACTCATAAAAGTTAAAAAAAAACCCCATTTCACAGCTTATGGAAAATCCAACTGACCTTCATAAAATGCTAAATATTGCTAAACAGAAAGCATATGGATTACATTTAATGGTACTTGCAACAGTACAAGAAGTCAAGATCAATTTTTAGAAACTACAGTAACACCTCATAATCATATTATGAACACAAATGTTTGGGTTTTTTTGTTGGCTAAAAATATTAATGATATCAAGACATTGGTTTTAGAGATAAGGTGGAAAGAGAGAATAAAAACCTGTATAAACTAGAATTTTTACTGCCAGGTTCATTCGTGAATAAATGAGTTTTAGATTGCTGGCAGCATTTCAATGAGACATCACGTACCTTCCAGAAAGAAGGTTTAGACTGTGAGTATCGTAATAAGACAGGTGCAGTCTTCTACACAACTGCTGAATCACAATTTTATCATTCATGTAGTGGTGCAGAAAATGCAAGAATGAAATTAGAAAGACCTTCTCCCTTTCAATACAACGAGCCCTAAAAAGCGCAATCTATTTTGGAAAGAAAATTAGCTATAAAAACACTAGTACATACTGCGTATTTAATGTATTTATTATGTGTGGAAATGCAGCCCTGTACTCAACTGATCAGCTTATAGTCATACATAATTTAGAAAGTACTAACATAGTTCAAATGAAATTTTATAAAATGAACAGTGGTACAGGATGCCAACCTATGACACCTAAGGGCCTCATTATTTCCTTGGTGTTAAGAGCTCCTCTTCTACCTAGTTCAAAGTGAGTATATAGAAAAAATTGTCAACTGATAGCTATCTGAAAGACCCTTAACAGTGAGCTTTACATAAGGTGTAGGTGCTTATATTGCTCAGTCTTGCATCTGTGAATTGGTGTGATCTGTGAATGCATGTATTCAACAGCAAAGATAAGGATGAGGTAATTATTAGGTTTCTGATTAGCCAGAGATTTTTTCTCCTTTGCCTTGGAAATGCTACAGGACCTTTTTGGAATGCTTTACAGGCAAATACATAATTTTCTTTCTTATACAATGTTGCCAGTCCTGACCCACAAATTTGGCTCCCTGGATTGACCTTGTACCCGCTTCATCCCTGGAGACTTTTGTGGCCTGATTCCACATTTCTTCTCATAGAATCATAGACTATCACAAGTTGAAAGGGACCCAGAAGGATCGAGTCTAATTCCCTGCTCCTCACAGGAATATGTAAAACCTAAATCATATGACTTAAAGAATCATCCAGACACCCCTTGAACTCTTAAAGGCTTGGTGCTCTGACCACTTCTCCTGGGAGCCTGTTCCAGTGATCAGCCACCTTCCCACTGAAGAGCCTTTTCCTAATGTCCTACCTGAACTTCCCCTGATGCAGCTACATTCCATTTCCTTGTATCCTACAGCTGGCCTCCAGAGAGGAGATCAGCACCTCCCCCCCACTGCCCCCTTGAGGGAGCTGTAGACTGCAATGAAGGCACCCCTCAGCCTTCTCCAGGCAGAACAAGTGAAGTAACCTCAGCCTATTGTAAGTCTTGCCCTTGAGGCTTTTTACCAACTCAGTCACCCTCCTCTGGACACACTATGATAGTGTGATGTCCTTATACTGAGGCACCCAAAACTGTATACAGTACTCAAGGTGGGGCTGCACCAGGGCAGTGTTGAGTGGGACAATCACCTCCCTTAATCAGCCAGTTCTGCTGTACTTGATGTACATCAGGACATGGCTAGCCCTTACTGCAAGGGCACGCTATTGACTCATATTCAACTTGCCATCAACCCAAACCTTTTTCCATGGGGTGCTGTCCAGCCTTTTCTCCCCAGTTTGTGTGTATAACCAGGATTATCCCATCCTAGGTGGAGAATCCAGCACTTGCTTTTGTTAAATTTTGTATGGTTGGTAGTTGCCTAGCTCTCTAGTCTTTCCAGATCTCCCTGTGAGGCCTTTCTACCCTCAAGGGAGTTCACAGCTCTGTTACATATTCCCATACAAGAAATGTATACACTCATTTGCTGGGACTGAATAAGGCCACACATATTCTTAAAAAAGTACTATTTATGACACAAAATGTTTTTGTCCAGGGGCTGCAAACCTGTCCCTCAGTGGGTCAGGGACTGATCTGCCACCCTGCTATCCCCTGCTGCCTCTGCCCCTTCTTGTGTCCTTCTCTTCTTGCTCAGTCCTGTTACTCCCTGCACTCTAAGCAGTCAGGCACCCACAAGACAGAATGCCTTTGTTTGAATTCATACAGCACTAATGCACTGCAAGGACCTGATTAGCATTGACAAAGTGGCTTAAAAAAAAGGAAAATAAATTTTTAATTACTTTAATTAAACAAATGCAAATTCTCAAACGTAGATGAGTTTAAACCAGTTTAACAAAGCTCTAGTTCATTTCCATGCATGTTCTTGATTCTTCTCTGTGTTGCAGAAACAGGTATCCGTTGAGGATGGCAAATAAATTAAAGCAATTGCATCTGTAAGCTCATTACAAAAACTAGATGAGCAGCTCAGGGCAAGAAAGGAAATTGCTACTTTGAGCAGGAAAGAGGAAGGTCCACAGGTTCTGACACCTGTGTAGGACAATGAGCAACCACATGGTAAAAGCTGTACAATCTAACCCTTCAGTGGGCAGGAGTCTAAGTTTCACTGAACTGGAGGATGGAATGGATGGATAACAGAAGGACTGGAGTATGGAAATAGTTTTATCTTGCAGAAATGGCAGTGCTGGCACGGCTAAACAATTACAACTGGGGTAGTTTAAGAAGTCACCAAACTTCCAGGAAGTGCAAGTGATAATAATTCTGTCTCTTTATCAGTAAAAGTATAATCATGTAAACAGTGCTGAAGAATTACCTTCACATTTAAAAGCAAATTATCTGTCCAGCTCCATTCCCTTGTCCAAAAGACAGCAGAAATTTTTCCGTCCTGCCAGTTTCTTTCTGAGAACTTCCCAAGCTACCCTCAAAGTAAGCATAAAGCTATATTACCATCACAACAATTCACTCCTCCTCTGGAGCAAAGAAAAGAGCTCAAATGCAGTATGTTCTGCTTCTCCTATAGGCAATACCTATAGGCCTTCTATCTGCTAGAATACACATACGATCTCCAACGAAGGGCAAAAAGTAGGTAGGATGTAAGAAAGAGATGTATCTTCTCTTCACCAAGTAGGAGCTCGTATGCACGGAAGATGACCAAGTATTTCATATTTTTTCTAAAATAAAAACAGGTTGGAACTACTCTCTCTTGTACTTATTTTATTCCTGACAGAAGATATTATTCAAATCCTAACTACTTATTTATCCACAGAGTTTTTGACAGTAACATGCTGACTGCTATCTCCCAAACAACTTAATTGTGAATCCTTTCAGATACCTCTGTCTGCTACTTCCTGCATCATCTTCTTCAGGACTACAAGCTATTTGGTAACATTTGATAGCAAGCATTTTAGCAAGAGCTCCAAGAAATTCATTACAAATTAAAGTAGAGTCATAGAGTGGTTTTGGTTGGATGGGACCTTAAAGGTCATCAAGTTCCAGCACCCCTGATATGAGCAGGGACACCTTCCACTAGAACAGGTAACTCAAAGCCCCATCCAACCTGGCCTTGAACACTGCCAATGATGTGGCAGCCACAGCTTATCTGGGCAACCTGCACCAGCACCTCAGCACCCTCAAAGTGAAGAAAATGAGCACATGATTTCTAAATAAAATTCTTATAAATAATAACAGCTTGACTGCATTTCGTACGGGGACTGAGCATATGAAAGTCTTTAAAGTGAAAATGTGAAATGATGTAGTTCTGGTGTCTCTAACATATGAAGAACACTTGGAGTATTGTGTGCAGTTCTGGTGTCCTCAACATCAAAAGGACATGGAACTGTTGGAACAAGTCCAGAGAAGGCCACGAGGATGATCAGGGAACTGGAGCATCTCCTGTCTGAAGACAGGCTGGGAAAGTTGGGGCTCTTCAGCCTGGAGAAGAGAAGGCTGCGTGGAGATCTCCTAGCAGCCTTCTAGTATATGAAGGGGGCCTATAGGAATGCTGGGAAGGGGCTCTTCATTAGGGACTGCAGTGACAGGACAAGGGGTAATGGGTTCAAACTTAAACAGGGGAGGCTTAGATTGGATCTAAGGAAGAAATTCTTTGCTGTTAGGGTGGTGAGGCACTGGAATGGGTTGGCCAGGGAGATTGTGAGTGCTCCATCCCTGGCAGTGTTCAAGGCCAGGTTGAATGAAGCATTGGGTGACATAGTTTAGTGTGGGGTGTCTCTGCTTATGGCAGGGGGATTGGAACTGGATGTTCTTAAGGTCCCTTCCAACCCTAACTATTCTATGATTCTAAGTCCAGAGGAGGGCCATGAAAGCTGCTCAAGCAGCTTTTGTACGAAGACAAAAAAAAGTCTGGGGCTGTTCAACCTGGAGAAGAGAAGGCTGGTTGCAGATCTCATAGCAGCCTTCCAGTACCTGACAGAGGCCTACAATGATGCTTCAGAGGGACTCTTCATTAGGGACTGTAGTGATAGAACAAGGGGTAACAGGTTCAAACTTCAACAGGGGAAGTTTAGATAAGATATAAGGAAGAAATTCTTTACTGTGAGGATGGTGAGGCACTGGAACAGGTTGACCAAAGAAGTGGTAAATGCTCCATGCCTGGCAGTGTTCAAGGCCAGATTGGACAGAGCCTGGGTGACATGGTCTAGTTTGAGGTGTCCCTGCACATGGCAAGGGGGGTCGGAGCTATATAATCTTAAGGTCCTTTCCAACCTAAACCATTCTATGATTCTACAATTCTAGAAGAAGTCATACTACTTACTGTTGCTTGAATCATTTAAGACTGTCCTTTCTCATAGAATCATAGAATAGTTAGGGTGGAAGGGACCTTAAGATCATCTAGTTCCAACCCCCCTGCCAAAAGCAGGGACACCTCACACTAAACCATGTCACCCAATGCTTCATCCAATCTGTTCTTGAACACTGCCAGGGATGGAGCACTCACAACCTCCCTGGGCAACCCATTCCAGCATCTCACCACCCTAACAGGAAATAATATCTTCC
The DNA here is from genome assembly GCA_002631895.1 of Agapornis roseicollis. Taxonomy (NCBI): domain Eukaryota; kingdom Metazoa; phylum Chordata; class Aves; order Psittaciformes; family Psittacidae; genus Agapornis; species Agapornis roseicollis. The sequence goes on along the minus strand of NDXB01004283.1, from coordinate 29,195 downwards.
TTATATCCAATCTAAACCTCTCCTGTTTAAGTTTGAACCCATTCTCACTGGGGTTTGTTGGAAAGCTAATGAAAATATTTTCTTTTACAACGTAATTTTTGTTTCCTTAGCTTCACTGTAGTAAGTATCTTTTTTTTTTCCACATACCGGCAACTGCTTGTACTTTCCCTATTTCAAAGATGAGACTTGCTGAGAACTTAATTTGAATCAGATCGTTTCTAATTTTGAGGTACAGTTGGATTCTGCTAGGTAGAATGTGAAACAAAAATTGAAAATCCATAACACAAAAATATTTAAAATTGAAAAGATTTTCAACAGCATATGAAATCACAAGAATGGACAATAATTAGCAATGATACAAAGAAAAATGAACAAGTTTTTGGTCATTATAAAGGGACTGAGAAGACTGAAAATGAGCTTATATCTATTCTTGAGAAATCATCTGCTCTTTAGGACACAAAAATCAAACATGAAATTACACAGGCCCATTACCCATGTGAATTTTGGCTCCTCAATTCCAAATAAGCAGTTTTCTACTGCTAATGCTAGAAGTCATGGTCAATTACCTTGCTTACTTAAAAAATCAAACCAATATGGTATTCCTTTCTAGGATATATCAAGATAATACAAACTAAGTACTACTTTATTTAGGTCCCAATAAAAATAAATGGAAGACAAACTTCCCCCGACAAAGCTCAGCATAAAACAAGACAGTAATTCTCATTTGAAATCTTTATGACTAGAACTAGAAAACCTATAAATAACTATAGAACTATAACCTATAACCTTATCTTCAAATGCAATGTGGCCTTAAAGTTTAACCAATCAACTCACTAATTTTAAAGAATGTGATCTAGCTTTGGTTTTGGGGATTGTTGGTTTTGTTGTTTTGTTGGGTTTTTTTTCCTAGGATGTTTACCCTTGCACTCACAAACTGCAAGGTGATTTTCAAGAAAATTTTGACAGAAATCGTGAATCATGAAGCAGACTTGTCATCCTGGGTTCAGCAGTAGCAGTCAATTTTTCTCCTTCTTAGTAGCTGATGCAGTTCTGTGTTTTGACTTTTGGCCTGGGAACAGAGCTGATAACACTGATGGTTTTAGTTGTTGCTAAGTAATGTTCATTCTGACCAAGGACTTTGTGAGTCTCATGCTCTGCCAGGGAGGAGGGAAAGCTGGGAGGAATCAGGGACAGGACACCTGATCCAAACTGACCAAAGAGGTATTCCATACCACAGCACGTCATGCCCAGGATGTAACTGAGAGTTACCTGGAAGGGCTAGTTCTCTGGGGGGTTGGAGGAGGTATTTGGTCAGTGCTCAGGTGGGGTATCGTGAGTTATCTGTCGGTGGTTGGTGAGATGCTGTATTCTCCTCCCTTGTTATTTCCTTATCATTATTATTATTGGTGGCAGCAGCAGTGATTTGTGTTATACCTTAGTTACTAAACTGTTCTTATCTCAACCTGTGGGAGTTGCATTCTTTTAATTCTCCTCCCCATCCCTCCAGGAGCAGGGGGAAGTCAAGAAAGGGGGGGTTGAGTGAGTGAACGAGCTGTGTGACTGGGTTTAAACCACAACACTTGTTCAAACAGAAATAAAGATTCTAATTGCTGCCTTTTACAAAGTAGAGAGTTTAAGATGTCCTGGGGATCTATCTACCTGAATAATCCACAGGCAAGCAAATAACACTTGATTAAGTTTGGCCACAGAATGGGAATACAGCAATATGCTACAGCATTTGAAGCCACAGACTTACCAGTTAGCAATAAGCAGGGCAATTATTCCTTCACTATTATTTTAGGTATGATGCATATTTTATTGTATTTCAACAACATATCACAGAATAGCATCTTTAAAGCAACCAATCACCACCAAGCCTTTAAAAATGAAATTTGAATAAAACAAATATACTGTTTTTCTGTGAAAATTACTTTTGACTTAGACCTTTCTTTTAGTTAATTGCATTTCTAAATGTCTTGGCAAGAACTTCATTGTATACAGCATATTTATTAGGCAGGTTTAATAAGATCATTCAAGCATTTGTTCACATGAAAAGTTCACCCAAAAGCATCAAGATTCTAAACCAATATCAAGAGACTTATGATAAAGGCATACATTCAAGCATGCTGCTGTATTTTTATATTTATTCAGATTGACAGCTTCACAGCAAATTTATTAGTGTTGTCCTTTTGTGTCACTTACATTCAATCCCTGGAGTTAAACTAATTTGGCTAGCATCCAGCTACAAATCACTTAGTTAAAATTATCATTCCCTTGCTGAATATTCATTGGATCAGAAAGGAAATATAAAATTAAAGATGATTATATGCAACTTGTTGCTACTTAAGCTTCAACCTAACCTTGTTGTTATCCACAAATGAATGGTTATTTTCTATTCATGTGCAATAATCTCAGCATTTTTAGTAATTAATACATAAATAAACATTCTACATAAACCAAATTACTCCTGAATGATACTTTGCATGCCACACCCACTAATAGCTGTAAATTTTCAAAATTCATTCAGCAAAATTTCACTGAATTAATTTTAAAATCACTAATAATAAAAAATAGCTGAAAACACTGACTAGCAAGAAGAAAGTGAAGAGGAAGTAAAGTCTCTCATAAAACTCTCGAAGAAAACAAAAACTTGTTTCAAATACTTAAACAGTCAAATGTGTAATCTATGTGATAGCAACTGAAGAAAACAACAGTAAACTCTGTTAGCTTACTCTGTCCTTAATTGAAATTGTAGAAGTGTCTTCATGTCTGAACTTATTAAACATACCTTCTATTTTGCTCAAAAAGGACAAATATTAGTGACATCCAGGCAGGAGAATACAAGAAATTTAGCTTCATATTTGTCCTTTGGATGCCCCTGAGAGTGAGTACATTGCAAAGGCAATGTGCCAGAATAAAAGAATGTCAGATATTCTGTCTATTTCAGAAAAATTGCACGGATGAGTGGGATGGAATGGCACCACCACTACTGGTAAGACATTTGATACTTGCGGTGTATTAATGTGAGGCTTCTTCAGATCCAGACCTAAAATTATCTCACTGGCTCAAAATAAAGACACTGTTTATTGCATTTCAAGTGTTTTCATGTGGCTGTGGAAAAGGCTGACATAATTAAAATCAATCAAAGCACAGCTCTCAACTTACACATTTTTCATACCTTACATTATTATGTTGAATCATGTATGAAAATATGATCAAATATCACTGCCTTCTGGAAACTTCAAAATGTACACAGGTTTACTGGTAAACAACACAACATATAACCATGCAGCAACAGCACTCATGACGCTCCTTTTCTGAGGATCACTTTGCTCCCACTTTCTCATTTATGCTCTTTTCTCCCCAGCCACTCCATTTCTCCCTAAAATATCTTTACGTTTGCAGCTTCCACCACTTTTTCTAATCCTCTTCATCTTCATCCATTCTCTTAATCTTTTTTCAGCTGGATCTCTTATTCTCCTTCAAACTCCACTAATATCTCCTCCAAACATGCTTTTCTGGTCCAAATATTTTCACGATACCGTAAGTCTGCTCTTGATAATACCTCTGCTGTGCTTGTGCCAGCTTACAGCTATCCAAAGCCTCTATATATCTCACTCTCCAAATTCTTGCTTATTCCAGAGATCTGGACCTTTCAGTGCAATATAACCTCTTTACTTGCCTTACCTTATAAAGGCCTCCCTCCTGAAACAGACTGTGAGGAAGATCTGTTGAGCTTCTCCTCCTCCAAATCAGTTCTTGCCTCCCCTCTCCTGGAACTGTGCAACAGTGACTTCCCTTCATTACATCTCTGTCTGCCATGTACTTATGTTCATCTGTTCACTATCAAGCTTCCTTTTGGTTTATTTCCTGGTTTTGGCTGGAATAGAGGTAACTTTCTTCCTATTAAATAGAACTTTCACCCCCAAATAGAATAAAGTTGTGATCTCTCTCTTAAAAAATCTCCTCTTTTTAAGGGAGTTTTTTCCTCTTTTTTATTTGTTATCTCTGGGAATTCATACATTTAAAAGTCCCAACTGCACACTCAACATTGTATGTCTCATTTGCTGCAACATCAATTTCTCTGTCCTTAGCAAATGCAATCCCCTTCCACCTATACTCACTCAGAATGCTGCTACAAAAATGGTTCTCCTAATTTACTACTTAGATCATGTCAATACTGCCCCTTCTGAATTGCATCAACCATGCTATTGCTCTAGATTTTATAGGTCTACAAAATAGATACAAAAATGATACGTTTTCAGTTTAGTATTTGTACTGTTTAAAGGGGTATGGCTGGACAGCATGGGAAAAAACTGCTGGGTTTTGTGGCCCTGGTTGCTGAACGCTGACACAGTTTGAATTCTGTGAAAGGGGAAGATTTTCCTTTCCTAAAAACAACTGGGTTGGCCAGGAGAAAGAAACTCCTATGGCACTGGATGGGTTCCTTCCTACAGCAGGAAGGAACTTCTTACAGACAGACCTCAGATACAAAAAGTAGCAGATGAAACCTTTTAAAGATACAGACAGTACATGTGAGTTATTTGTGAAACCTTGGGGGTTAACTGGGGCAGTGATAGAGGTGGGGGAACAGATGGAGAGAGGGAGAAGAGTGTGTGCTGCAGACTGTTACGAAGCCTCTGCAAGATGATGGTGAAATGCAGGCCTATTTTCAATAGACCAGAAACACTATTCCAGGGTCTATTCTTAGAATCATGGAATAGTTAGGATTGGAAAGGATCTTAAGATCATCTAGTTCCAACCACCCTGCCACGGGCAGGGACACCTCACACTAAACCATGTCACCCAAGGCTCTGTCTAACCTGGCCTTGAACACCATCAGGGATGGAGCATTCACAACTTCATTGGGCAACCCATTCCAGTGTCTCACCACCCTTACAGTAAAGAACTTCTTTCTTTTATTCAATTTTCTTCATCAGAAAAATGCAAAAGGCTTTTCATTTTTAATATTTTATCATTATTATTTTATTTTTAATTTTAAAGATGCATATTTATTTATTTATTTATTTGAACAATCACTGAGGTAACCAATTGCTAGACAAAAGTTACAGGTTCTAGGATACATGCAACCAGGATACATTTCAGTGTCCCAGGTGCAATTGCTTAAGAGTCTAACAGGGTCCAAAGAAACGTTAAAAGGCAAATAGCATTGTTTGGTGGAAGTCAGGAAAACAGCAAAAATATCCTCAGAAAAATCTATTTTGTATATATAGAGGACTCAGTCCAAATTGAAAATGGTGTGGTTTGTGAGCAATGCAACAGGCACTGTAATTAAAAACAAGTCCTGAACTTTATTCATTGTACTGTGTCACTACTTTAAGGCAACACTTACTTCTGAAAAATATTCCTTCACTTGCATAGGAAATGAAGAAGTAAAATCTCTGTATTATCACACCCTTTATTAAACCAACCTAGCCATAAACTGACTGGCAATTTACCTCTAAATGGACAGTTACAGATTTAATCATATCATCATGTCTCTAGCTTCTGTAGACAAGTATTCAAGACAGATGTGAATGGCAAAACCAGAGAGGAATTATATGTATTTGTTATGAAAGCTAGATCCAGAACAGTATCAAATATCTCAGTTCATGTAAAAACAAAAGCCTACCACAAAATCACTCTTCCTTAGTTTATTAACAGTCTCAACTTAAGAAAAAACTTACAGTTATGCTTTTAAGGATTTTTCAATATAAAAATTACTACTGTTAAAAGTCCATGCTGTTAAAAAAGACGTCCTTAATAATATGCAAGCTATAAAAAGTGTTGGTTTTAAAAACTCATCAGTAAGCACCAGTTTGCACTTAATGATGCACAGACTTTTTTATTACAGTTTATAAATTATCCTACAAAACGCAGCAAAGAAATTAAATTTTTACTTTCACACCTATGTCGTATGAACATACATCCCAAAACTCCAAACCAGCAGAAGAATAAAAAGTGACATAATTGTCTGTCAAGGTAAGTACAAAGCAACATCATAATGTAGCTGTGAAAAAGACCCATGTAACCTATTTGCAGTAAAGTGTCACTTATATATCACAGAGAGATCCAGCCGTCCATTCTGAGGCAATTCAGTACACACGACATGGAGAGGTAATAGTGAAACCAGAAGTCATACTCTGGTTCACAAAAATGACTAACAGAATTTATTTTCTCTCACAAAGCAAATACAGAATACCATTTCTCTCTATATACTAGGGGGCAGAAATTGCAGGGAAAAAAAACAGTGGAAATAAGTACTTATTGCCCTTTTTAGATATTGTTAGGATAGAAGAAAATGTTGACACAGGACTGATGACCATAAAGCTACTATGAATAAACAGCCTGGGATTAAACAAATGCTATAATCATTCCCGAAGACTCCCCAAATATGAAAACACAAAACAAGACTATTTACAGAATAAAACTGAAGACTTTTTTTTTAAGTATAGGAATGCAGGAGATGATAGCTGGAGACAGATTTACACGAAGCAAAGGGTCTACCTTAGCCCTCTTTTCCCAAATGTGTAGTAAGGAGAGAACTTCATACTATTGCCCTAGAAATGCCAGTACATTACTGATCAACACACTTTCTTGTAGTACAAAATTGCATTCATTCTCTTCACTTCCTTGGAAATGCAGACACTACATTATTTGATGAGGACAATTTCAGCTTCCCTAAATGCTCTATTCAGACAGGAACTTAAGGAAGAATATCCAGTTATTTCATCAAATAGTAGTTTATCTGCTGGATTCTCAGATAAGTGAAAATCAGCTGAAATATTCTCCATTTTAAGAAGTGGCAGCAAGTTTTATACAGCTGGCATCTCACATAGCAAACACACAAATAATGAACTAGCTACAACTGTCACTCCTGAGTCACCACTGTACACTTCCCACATATTTTCAGACACCGATGATTTACGACACAGAATACTAACATACTGCAAGTCACAGAGGTAGCTCTGCCATCTTCCTGTAATCTAATAACACTGGCAAAATGCAAAACCTTTATAAATGTTGATGAGCAATTATACTTCTCTGCCCAGTGAAATCAATCTCCCCTGAGAATGAACACTCATCAGTAGCAGAAGCGCTAGACAGCTGAACGTAGTCCTGCAACTGCAGTACTAATCTGTCATCTGCTTTTGAGCAAACAGCAGCATAAGTATGTAATAATTTTTTATCAAACCTCTCATGGTTTTTTTCCTCTTCTTTTTCTTCTCTCTCTTTTTATTTATTTATTTTTTTTCAATTAACATCTACTAAATTAAAAACTAAACCCACATGGTGTGTGACTACAGTGGTGCACTTCTGGCCTTGACTTCAAACTTAGACTTTGGGGTAAAAAATAGTATATGGCAATATATATTATGAAAGAAGATTGTTAACTCACATCTTTCATTACTGAAAATTTTGTCTCCCCAGCAGCCATTTTTAAATGTGCAAGCGCATCCATGGGAGATTACCAAGGGAAGTCATGATTCCTACTTGCTTCCTGGTAAAGTAAGTTTTCATGATTAATATGGCCTTACTAAACGAAACCAATAACATTGTTTAAAATAATGCTAGGAGCATAACAGAGGTAACTTTTACACAAAAATGACCTTGATGTTTGCTGTTTGTTTTTACTAATACTATATTGAATGTGATTTGTCTGGATATTGAAGATGTTACTTTTCAACATTTATGCTGAAATATCCATATTTTATCACCTGCCATTTTAGTTTTCAATCTGAAGGAAATTGACAGGAATTATACAAATGCAATATATGCAGACATCAATTTCCCAACACTGATTGTTTATTTTAATCAATGTCACCTAGCAATATGCCCACGCTTTTCAACATGAGTCTTTTTTGCTAGCTTCAACCCTACTTCAGCCACTTCTTTCCTACAGTAAATACCCTGATTAACACCATTTCATTGGTCTTATGCCCAGAATTAGGAACATGTAGCATATATTGTATGGGGCTACATATAAAAAATAACTGGTGCTACAATGGGTCAGCTATTTTAATTCAGGCTACCACAAATGAATTTGACTGACAGCAATTTTATTCCCCAGCCACAGTCACACAAGGTCAACAAAAGCTTAAATCCCACAACAACAGTGGGTTAACACACAAACACAATGACTGCTATTAGGGTCACTTTGGCAAGTTAGTAATAACTGAATGATTTCTACTGATAGCATAAGGAAGTAAAGCTGGTATATATGCATATGGTTGCTCTACAACAAGTTATAACAAAGCAGCATTTGGTGCTCTTTGCTCTATCAGAAAGGACTCCAATAAAGTAGTAGCAAAAACTAAACCACTCTCAATGATGAACCAAACTTATCAAGGCCAATATACATACAATCATCATCAATGCTGTGAATAGAGAAATACAGCCTCCAGTGATATTAATACACTTTTAAAAATATTATAATAGAAATATTATAATAGAAATACAGCCTCCAGTGATACTAATACACTTTTTAAAATATTATACTTACTTAAATACAGAAATTAGGAAAAAATGCATGCATAGGTAAAGTGCACAGTCTGGTTTGCTCATTTTAACTAGACTAATACAACAAATTGAAAGGATAGCCAACCTCAACATGTAAAAGTAACTACAATTACTACAAGACTACTTTGCATCAGAATATAAAAATAAGACAACCTTTCCCACCTATAATTTACTTTTACGCTTGTCAGATCCAAGTTTGATCAAAATTGCTGTAAACAAAAGACTTGTAAATCCATGGTCCATTGGACGGTTATTGAAATGTCAATTTACTTCACTTGCTTAGTTCTATTAATTATATTCACAATACTAATGAGAAATACTAAGCTCTTTTCTCGGGATTACTTTTCATGTATTTCTAAGTCAATGCCTATGTAAGCTAAAAATAAAATTACCTCAATTTAAATTTATTTAAATTTCTCTAGATTTTAAAGAAAGGGCAATAAAAACCTGTGGCACATCTGCATGTTAACTACTTTTCTCAAAGCTTTAGGAAATATGGAAAAAGCATGATACTACCCAATATCACAATTATGGTACTACAATAAGTTTAGTAGCTTGAAATATTAAGGTAAAAATAATATATTCCAGTGGTGACTGCATCTGAGTTTTTTCCAGAATTATTCCTCTATTTCTAAACAGATCTTGTAGAGGACTTGCAGGAAGTTCTATTTGACAGGACAGATTCAATATGTAATGACACTTGAATCAGTGGTTCTCTGTCACATTCTCTTTTTCTCTAAGCCTTTAGAAAGTCATGGGACCAACTACCTCTTTGATATGAGGTCAACCTATCTGCTTTTATAGCGTACAGAGATTTCTAAGTGGGCCTTTAGTTGCCAATTAGCAAAAAAAAAAGCAGCTTGCTGGTCCCCTCTGGTCTGCTCTTAACAGACTTCCTTTGCTAAGAGAAAGGGAGAAATGATACTTATCTCTCTGGAAGGTATCTTTGGCCTAGGTGAATTCTGAGCTGCCCTCTTTGGGAAGCTTTAGGCTATGCTGTGCAAAACCACAGAGTGAGCTGAGATACACCCCACTACTGCTAAAACTGTTCAGTAAATGTGTGCATGCTGTATTATATAAATTCTATATAGATTACATTGATTTTAAGAAATATATACATATAGAGATACTTACGATTGCGTTTCAGTTTCTGTGTAATTTCCCTCTGAGTTGGCAAACATGTATGAAAGCAGAAGCTGCTCAGGCTTACGTAAAACTCCTATTAAACCCTGAAGTCTAAAAGGAATAGCTTGAATGTAGAAGAAAATACATAATACTTAAAGCTTAGAGATGTTTTGGGAGTCTCACATGATTACAAAAGGGAAAGGGAATGGGAAAGAGAAAAGGAAAAGGAAAAGGAAAGAGGAAAGGGGAGGGGTGAGAAGGGGAAGTGAGAAGGAGAGGGAGAGGGAAAGAGAGAGGGAGAAGGAAAGAAGAGAAGAGAAAGAGGGAGAAAGAGAAAGAGAAAGAGAAAGAGAAAAAATAATAAAGGAAAGAAAATTAGGGATTTACTGGAGACATGTAAACACACTACCAGCTGAAAAGGTGATGATTCATGAAGGCCAGCTCATTCAAGTATTGAGCCAAACAAGAGATGACAACTAACTTCAAATCTCACAATGCCAAAATTGGTGAGCTTTTTTCCTCTCACCTTAGTTATGAATAAGAGCTAAGTTTTAAAATCCTAATAAAAATTTATAATAAGGGCATCATAGTTATTGACCGAATATTTTCTTGACTTTAATTGCAGTGCTTCCAAGGCATATCAAAGACTTCATAGGACTAAAGTGATTTGTTTTCTATCACTTCTGTGGTTTATAATTTTTTCATCTTAACAAGACCTGTATATTTTTTCTTCTTTAGTATTATTCTAAATAGAAAATAATTTCACTCTTTTTACTCTAACACACCCTTCCTATATTTTCTCTGAATGATACACATCCACAGCCACTCCTGTATAAACCACAACACTATGTAAAATTAAATTGCCTCCACAATCCCTGCATTTTTCATAATGTATATTTATGCCTTATTTGTAAATCCTACTAATACTCTATAAGACATTCAACACACAAACCAAAGGTTTTTACTTCTTTGACACACTTGTAACACACACACATTTCTTATGGACATTGCAAACCCAGCTTTTTTAGTACTACCAAAAATGGAAAAGGAAAGACTGGCTTTTATTTAAACATGCCACTGGGAAAATGCTTTCTGCTCCTGCAGATTAGCTATACCTATTCAGATACAGAATTCCAGATATGCTGGAAGACGGAATCAAAGGCATCTTTGAGTATATGAATCTGATTTCTTTTTTCCTAAAATTAGGCAGGAAAACAATCTTCTCCACCTACACTGCAGATGTAGATCCATATGTATCATTCTTATCATCAGTATTTGGAGTGTTTATTATTATCTTGTTTATTCCCAGACACAGAGGCAGGCTTATTTGGCTCATTACATCTTCAAGTATTCTAATCAAGACTGATAGGCCCTGACCACCAGGTCTAGACCTGCAGACATGCCTTGTGCAATGGTCCTGAAGTTCTGGTCCCCTGTCTACAGCTGATGACATGCAGATGTCCTCTCTGGCACAAGCACTTAGGTTTCCTTTCCAGGGAAATTAGGACATATCTCAAATAGAATAGGAGTGTTGCTGGGGTGTGTGCCTGTGTTTCACAATTGGAGATAGCCCCCATGACTCTACTTTATGAACAAGATTGGACTAGTAGCACAGCACATGGAAAGTAGAACAGATTGTGACTATGCAAATAGTAAGTTGTTGAGTCTTCAGCAAGAAATCAATGTTGAAGGATGATTTTGGCCCTGAGAAAAATTCTGCTTATTGGCATAAGAATGGCATAGGACAGAAAGTGTAGAAAATGAAAGGGTAAAAATATTTTACTAGGGAGAAGAAGAAAACATTTCCATGCAGTAAGACAGTCTCACCTCTGTGCCTGGCAAAATCTTGGAGCAGATTCTCCTGAAAGGCATGCTGAGGCACATGGAAAACAACAAGGTGCTTGGTGGCAGCCAGCATGGCTTCACTAAGGGGAAACCCTGCCTGACCAATTTGGTGGCCTTCTACAATGGGGCTATGGAACTGATGGAAAGGGGGAGAGCAGTTGATGTCAATTACCTGGACTTGTGCAAAGCATTCGACACTGTCCCACACGACATCCTTGTCTCTAAATTGGAGAGACATCAATTTGATAGGTAGGGCACTCAGTGTATAAAGAACTGGCTGGATGGCCACATGCAAAGAGTTGTGGTCAATGGCTCAGTGTCTGGCTGGAGGCCAGTGACGAGTGGTGTCTCTCAGGGATCGGTGTTGGGACCAGTCTTGTTCCACATCTTTGTTGCTGCCATGGACAGTGGAATTGAGTGCACCCTCAGCAAGATTGCCAATGGCACCAAGCTGTGTGGTTCGGTGGATAAGCTGGAGGGAAGGAATGCCATCCAGAGGGACCTTGACACACTTGTGAGGTGGGCTGATGCCAATCTCATGAAGTTTAACCATGCCAAGTGCAAGGTCCTGCACCTGGGTCAGAGCAATCCCAGGCACAGCTACAGGTTGGGCAAAGAGAAGATTCAGAGCAGCCCTGCTGAGAAGGACTTGGAGGCACTGGCTGATGAGAACATGAACGTGAGCCAACTGCAGTGTGTGCTTGCAGCCCAGAAAGCCAACCGTATCCTGGGCTGCATCGAAAGGAGCGTGACCAGCAGGTTGAAGGAGGTGATCCTGCCCCTCTACTCTGCTCTTGTGAGACCTCACCTGGAGCATTGTGTGCAGCTCTGGTGTCCGCAACATAAAAAGGACATGGAGCTGTTGGAACAAGTCCAGAGGAGGCCACGAGGATGATCAGGGACTGGAGCATCTCCCATACAAAGACAGGCTGAGAGAGTTGGGGCTGTTGAGCCTGGCAAAGAGAAGGCTGCATGGAGACCTCATAGCAGCCTTCCAGTATCTGAAGGGGGCCTATAGGGATGCTAGGGAGGGACTCTTCATTAGGGACTGAAGTGACAGAAGGGGTAACTGGTTCAAACTTAAACAGGGGAGGCTTAGATTGGATATGAGGAAGAAATCCTTTACTGTGAGGGTGGTGAGATAGTGGAATGGGTTGCCCAAGGAAGTTGTGAGTGCTCCATCCCTGGCAGTGTTCAAGGCCAGGTTGGACAGAGCCTTGGGTTGCATGCTTTAGTGTGAGCTGTCCCTGCTTATGGCAGGGGGGTTGGAACTAGATGATCTTACGGTCCTTTCTAACCCTAACTATTCTATGATTCTAAGGCTTCTAAATATAGTTTTATGAGGTTGCTTTCATTGTAACCTTCAAGGCAGGAAATGCATTATTTTAAGGTATTATTTTAAGGAAATTATTTTAAGGAAATCTTTTAAGGTATTATTTTAAGTAAAACATTTATCTCAGGACACTGAAAGAGCAATTTCATACTATCACTATACTGTAGTAAACGTTAATCCATATCATCCTCAGCTGTAGCAGTTCTGATAATACATGGAAATAGTGTACTATCAATGCCTGAAAAACAGCAGAGAAGCAGCTAGTCAAAATAAAGCGCATCAGTTCTGCAGTTTACATACAAATATGATTGAATTTCTTTTTGTATTTTATTATAACTTCTCTCCTATAGCAATTGCTTGCATCTCAAAATGACAACATCTGTAAGAAAAATTAAAAGAAAATCCAATAAAAGCAGGATGACCTGGTAAAAAGGAACATAAACCTCCTTTTCCCTGTGACTAAGAGATGATATTTAATCAACAACTTTGTGCTTTCAATTCATATCAAAATACCTCAAAAGGCCCTTCACCAAATACAATTACAGTCAGTAAATGGCAGTTATATTATGCAGTTTAGTACTTTTAAATTTGAATCATTTTTTCTCCCATTACACTAGTACACTGGCTTAAGCCCAGAGAAGTTCAAGTCTAAGATATGCTCCTTCTTCCTATTTACCTGGCACTTAAGTTTAAAGTTCTGCAGTGTGCATAGTATTCAGCTCAGATAACATATTACAACCGCACACTAGACTAACAGTTCTATTCTGAGTTTCCATTAAAATTCTCCACTACAAATAAGTTCAAAACTCACCCATGGAAACACATTTCTGTGAGGCATTGTCTCATCTCAAGAATGGAAATTTTGATTTTTTTCATGGGAACTAACGGAAGACAATCTTTCAAAATCATCTCTGAAAACACAAAGTGAACTAAGCATTGATTTGAAGAAGATCAGGCTGACAAAAAAGCCCCCAATGAGGTGCAGAACCTTCACTCGCTCCAAGCACTCCCTGGGAGGTAGCTGGAGTCCCTGACAGGAGCAGTAGGCTTGGCTCCTTCCCAGTGCAGTCACAGAGCCCTGATAATGACTGCACAGTGGTACAGATGGATCCCCTTCAAACATATGTTCTTAATGTGAAAGGCTACAGTCCTATTATACCCTAACATAAACTTTCCACATCCTGTTCCGTTCTACAAAAAGGAACTAGATTTATTTTGCTTCCTTCTGTCATATGTGCTTCTATAGAGAAAACAGGATTTGTCCTAGTAAATGAGCACAACATACAAAAGGAAAATATTAGTCTCATTCCTCTCTCTCTCTCATGCAGACTTGACAGAGAAAAAGATCATTAAATATCAAGTGTTTAATGTGGAATCCTGCTTCTGATATTTTTTAAAAAGACATATTCATGCTTAAACTTTTGAAGGGTTTATTAAAATCAGTAGAATTTAGTAATTTTTTTGTCCATTTTCTAGCGATCTTAGTCAACATAGTGAAAGAAAAGCAAAATATTTCTGATCCATGTTTCAAAGCCATGTTCTTGCAGCTTCTTCTCCAAGGTAACATTTGAAGCCACATTGTAATTTCTCTTTAAGGGTTATCAAACTTTGCAATTCTCCCACTGGAAACTAAACATTGTTGGAGGATAAGCAATTACAGAAAATGGCTCCAACTGCAGTTAAAATGAACAAAATTTTCCCAGTCAAAATGATGTGTTCAAGGTTTTTTTGGTAAATAGGTAAAGAGTTGCATGTTGACTGCTGCTGTAGCTAAGCATCTTTGAGAAAAGTGGTTTTGACAGAATCCCACTGCAATAATCTCTACGTAAACTCAACTATTTCCTTACTTTCAGAGGAAACTCAAATGCACAAAATTATCTTTGCATTCTCTTCATTGCCCATGCTTGAAGGCAGAGTTAATTTATTTTATCCTACAAGAGTACCCAAAGTCAAAATTCGTGTCAAAGAGAACTTTCTAGTCTTCTTCATGGCAGTGCTTTCTCATTATATCAAAAATAGTGACAATGTCAGGGCAACAGGTGGACTTTATACCATGGGGAAATCACTTCTTGTCCTTAAAGCAGTCTTCTTGGTCTGATTAAAGTATCTCTAAGGCCAGATTGTACAGGTGTTTGGCACAAAATAGCTACTCCACAGGATCTAGCTAAGAAGGCTTCTGTAGGAGAAAGAACAGAAGGTAGTTACCAGATTGATGATAAAACAGAAAAAAAAATGTTTCCCATGGATAAAGTCTAACGGAAGAGTGCATGTTTTTGCATTTGAAATGCCAAGCATCTATCCAGCCTCCAGAACCACCTTTTGTGCAGTCTCTCTGACTGCCAAATCTGACACAATTTGTTTCACAAGTACAAGAGCTGGAATGTGTGAAACACCAATTACCAGAACAGGAAGATACCCTTAGGAGTAGCTATTAAATATGCATGTATATTCATGAATACTTCACACTTTTGCACTGACCACACTACATGAACATTCCCTAAAATATGTAAGAGTTCATGAAAACTGCATGAATGACAATGAACATCAAATGAGACACTTTGTATCACTTCTTGGTATGTGACATCTGAACCTTCAGGGATACTATCTCACTGTCAGACTCTTTAATATCTAACTTAGAAGATATCTAGTTTTTAATATCTAGAAGATATCTAGCCTTTAATATCTAGCTGCATCTGCAGGAATCTGAACTGTGCCTGAACAGGCTGTATAGGCAACATGTAATACCTATGATACAAGCCTGTAATAGTTTAACATAAACACATATTAATCTACACACACAATCACAAGGTATCATATTTGCAACCATGCATTTACCCCCAAATTTCCCATTCTTTCCAGAATACTCTTTACATACTCTGGGCACAATTCAACTCTCCAACTTTTCAAAATGTAAGGCAGGCTGTTATTAGCAATAACACAGCCTTTTCACCTTGTTATAGCATATACACAAAGTATTTATGAACAACTTAACCACGTTCTTGCTGCTGACTTTGCAGTCTGCAGTTGGAATTCCTCTCTTAACCCAGTGCTCTCTCCTCTTAGGACACTGAAAGGCCCCAAATCCACTAACAGTTCCAAAAGAAAGCTCTTAGACATGACAAATGAAACAACTTAGTGATTCAATAAACTGTCTCTTTGCAGGGTGTCATCTGGAAATACAGGTCCCTTAACTGATCTACTTTTATGTTTATTCTGAAACCTACTACTGTTTTGTTTTGTTTTGTTTCTTTTTACACTGATCTACCTACTCTCTCAAAATAATTTTTCAGGCCTTCTATACCCACTAGTCTTCTTAGAGGAATATAATGGACTTGTCCATAACTTCCCAACTGTACCTACGTAATTGCACTGCAGTATCCTGGAAGGCATGCTAAGGCACATGAAAAACAACAAGGTGCTTGCTGGCAGCCAGCATAGCTTCACTAAGGGGAAATCCTGCCTGACCAATTTGGTGGCCTTCTATGATGGGGCTACAGAGCTTACAGACAGGGGTAGAGCAGTTGATGTCAATTACCTGGACTTGTGCAAAGATTTTGACACTGTCCCACACAACATCCTTGTCTCTAAATGGGAGAGACATCAATTTGATAGGTGGGGCACTCAGTGGATAAAGAACTGGCTGGATGGCCGCATGCAAAGAGTTGTGGTCAATGGCTCAGTGTCCGGCTGGAGGCCAGTGACGAGTGGGTGTCCCTCAGGGATCGGTGTTGGGACCGGTCTTCTTCCACATCTTTGTTGCTGCCATGGACAGTGGGATTGAGTGCACCCTCAGCAAGTTTGCCAATGGCACCAAGCTGTGTGGTTCAGTGGATAAGCTGGAGGGAAGGAATGCCATCCAGAGGGACCTTGACACACTTGTGAGGTGGGCTGATGCCAATCTCATGAAGTTTAACCATGCCAAGTGCAAGGTCCTACACCTGGGTCGGAGCAATCCCAGGCACAGCTACAGGTTGGGCAAAGAGAAGATTCAGAGCAGCCCTGCGGAGAAGGACTTTGGGGTGGTGGTTGATGAGAAAATGAACATGAGCCAACTGCAGTGTGTGCTTGCAGCCCAGAAAGCCAACTGTATCCTGGGCTGCATCGAAAGGAGCATGACCAGCAGGTTGAAGGAGGTGATCCTGCCCCTCTACTCTTGTCTTGTGAGACCTCACCTGGAGCATTGTGTGCAGTTCTGGTGTCCTCAACGTAAAAAAGGCATGGAGTTGTTGGAACAAGTCCAGAGGAGGGCCAAGAAGATGATCAGGGGACTGGAGCGTCTCCCATACAAAGACAGGCTGAGAGAGTTGGGGCTGTTGAGCCTGGCAAAGAGAAGGCTGCGTGGAGACCTCATAGCAGCCTTCCAGTATATGAAGGGGGCCTACAAGGGTGCTAGGGAGGCACTCTTCATTAGGGACTGTTTTGACAGGACAAGGGGGTAACTGGTTCAAACTTAAACAGGGGAGTTTTAGATTGGATATGAGGAAGAAATTCTTTACTGTAAGGGTGGTGGAGCACTGGAATTGGTTGCCCAAGGAAGTTGTGAGTGCTCCATCCCTGGCAGTGTTCAAGGCCAGTTTGGACAGGGCCTTGGGTGTCATGTTTTAGTGTGAGCTGTCCCTGTTTATGGCAGGGAGGTTGGAACTAGATGATCTTAAGGTCCTTTCCAACCCTAACTATTCTATGATTCTATGATGTACAGATAAATCATGGAAATTGGGCAACTGACCACCATTGTAAACTTATTTGCTATAGATAAGTTGCAATAGATTCAAGTGCATACATGGAGAAATTTTCACTGATCTAACTAAATTGATTTAAATATCAATTAATTTAGATCAGTGCCACTTATTTTTGAGGGAGGGCGTTAAATAGATATTTCTTCCCATGTAATGTAGGCATTCTCTGTATGAGTTTTCTGTTTGCTGCCACAAATATATCCTTTACATAGATTTGATTTAATGCCACCAAAGTGGCACCAAAATTTGATTTAATGCCACCAAAGCTTTCGACTGAGTCTGAATAGCTTTGGATTAGTTCTGTGATGAAAGATGTGCCTTTATGAGCTAAATACAAAAATATTTCATTCTAAAGTTGTTTATCTGTCTTATGTACAATATCCTGTTCTAGTTCTCTCATCTCAAATAAATCCAAATTATCTTTCTTTCTTCTTCCTATGCCTGTTTGAAGCAAACAATTGAAATACTTTTTTTTCTTTGCATTTAAAAGCTTACTTTCTGCTCCCTACTCAGTTGTTGTGCAATGCTTAACACTGTATACTATTAAAAAGTAGCTGTAGTTAATCCTGAAAACAAAGTTTCTTTTCTCTTATTACTAAGGAATGCAATGTTGACAGATGGATAAAATTGTTTGCCCTCAAATGCCATTATGAGTGGATAATAAAAAAAATGCAACTTAGATTAGATTACTCCTCTAAAAGCAGGCTATTCTAGTAGCAATTACAGAAAACTTATTTACATATAAATAGCTAAGAAATTTCAGCAGAAAATGTACCTTAAGACATAAAGTAAGAAGTTCAGTAAAATAAGGCTTAGGTGCATGTCAGTGCTTGGTTAGGTGATTACACCAACCATGAATCTAACAAATAAAAGGTAGATAGAAAGCCATTATAAAGTCCTTATTGGAAGAGAAAGAACCACGGATCCTTTTTTAAGTACTCCCACGACAACCAGCGTTCCAGTAGCATGAATGCCTGACTTCAAATTGAACTATTTTTAGAAAGGTTTAGTTCTAACATCAGCCAATCATGCCTACACAGAGAATAATATTGAGAATATAGTTTGAACACACTGTATCTCTATTTCTGCCTGGGAATCCCTTAATTGTAGCCCACAGCTCAGTCAGCTGGATACCTACGAGTTAAGTCAGTGGTCCCTAACTTTCTATAGATTCACTTAAGGATGGCAATAATCTGAATCTCTCAAAGTTCAGCTTATTTGCTCTGTCTTGAGATGGTTGCTGCTGCCACCATCTTAACCACCCCTCCTGAGAAGCACAGTACACAGAGCCAGGGTAGATCAAACAGTATTTATACATGTATATATTATGCTGGTATTAAAAAAAGACTACATATTTTTTTCTATGCCATTGAAATGACTTCACCAATTATAACCTATTGAGCTAAGCTGTATGTAATGTATGTAAATTCTAAACATATTTAACAATGCTATGTGAGGGACAGCAAAGAGATGATATCTTGCTCTACATATGACAGATCACAGATGACTCAAAGATACTCACTCAATCAGAAATAAAATACTAATGTTATCATTACAGTATTCCTTTTTGCCTGTTTTATTTAAATTGCAGTAATTTATTAAGGTAGAAATTCTATTACGACTTGTTTCGTTTAGTAAGTCCTGAGACTTGTGGATAAAGAAATATTACTTTCTTCCTTTAAGAAACAGCCGCAAGACAAGGTAAAAACATTTTTTCCATATGTTCTATGAACATTGAATATTTTCCCTCAAAGACAGGAATAAAGATATTTTCAAGGTGAGTGAATTTGGAGAAAACATTTCATATCCTGGTACCGAGTTTCATACAGTTCATAATTCTACCATGGCTTTTAGTGGAATAACATCACTCCATATTCTTTCTGAAGCCACTGTGGTAGAAATAGGAATACAGAAGAAAATATTGAAAGGTTCTGTAACATCTCAGTATATCTGAATGCCTTTAACCCACTTCTGGAAAGCATGCAATAGCAACAACTCTTTTGGATACATCATTTTTTCAGTGACATCTTGCTGGCAAAGAAAATCAGTCCTATTTGCAAAAGTGAACAATGTCATAAACCACGTTATCATTTAGCAGCAAGGGTTTGATCAACAGTTGTCTCTGCAATATCATTCCATCACTCACTGATCAAGACCACTCAGCTGTTCAAGACATACACAGGCTTTGCAGACAACCCAGACTGCAGACATGACCAGACGCTAACTCATATCTGTTAAGTACTTTGGACAAGAGTCTCTAAAAGATGATAAATTCGATCATCAGGAACAGGTTGACCTGTGTTTGGAAAGCATAAATACACCAACGGTGACTTGATAAAATAATTTGAAAAATAATAACAACAGAAAAGACCACAAATGTAAAGCAGTGGAATATATGGAAGAAAAAGAAAGGCTGAGTCCCCTGAAAGGAAAGATTTCTGCAATTAAAGTGCCAAAAAAAAAAA
>NDXB01004281.1:0-41610 GCA_002631895.1 Agapornis roseicollis | reverse complement strand
GAGAAAGTAATGAACCGCTTGTATCACTGCAGAGAAGTGAAGGGGTTGGAGTTTTGCAGACACGAGGAAGAACAGAGTGATTTCTTAGGGGCTCAAATCAATACTGATGCCATTTCATTAACATAAGGAAATGAGGAAGGGTTAGNTCCTATATGGCCAATATTCATGAGAAAGTAATGAACCGCTTGTATCACTGCAGAGAAGTGAAGGGGTTGGAGTTTTGCAGACACGAGGAAGAACAGAGTGATTTCTTAGGGGCTCAAATCAATACTGATGCCATTTCATTAACATAAGGAAATGAGGAAGGGTTAGGGGGGTTATTTTATCCTATGGGAGAAATAGGAAGGCTTTTGGCCATCTCACAGCTTTTAGTTTATGCTAGTTGTGTCTTACTTCATGAAGTTCAGCACTTTCTCACTTACATCAGCTTTATATTACCTTACAGTTGCTTTGTTTTCCAGATCAAAGCATGGGAACAGTGTGCTAGACTTCCTAAAACGGACGTGGGTTTACGTCCACTGCAATTCTTTCTTCTGCTGTTTGTAATTTGATGTAGGTCTGGCTGCTCTTAGGTTCTCCCCAGTCACTCCTCTGATCGCCAGCATTTCCAAAGGAGCACAGGGTCATCTACTTCTCTTTGTAAGCTGTGTAAGCATTCGCTGCTAGCCAGACTGGCATCTCTCTGAGACAGCTCTCTTCTGGAGGACAAAGAAAACCAAACTGAAATCTTAAACCCACCTCCCTTTCACCCCTCTCTTTACACATCTTTTAACCAACATTTCCTTGGAAACAGCTATCAGCGTTCAGTTCAGTGTAGTTTCTTGAGGTGGTGAATATTCTTGTGATGCTGCCACTATGTCCATGTGCCTGTTTTGGCTGATGCAGCTGCTGAACAGTTCCCTAAGTTGCTCTTTTTATTGAAGAGAATTTGTTTTGAATTGTTCCATCTTTTTTTGTGTGTGTTCTTAAGGCATTTCTGATTTTCCCCTCTTTTTGATTATGTTTATAGAATCATAGAATAATTAGGGTTGGAAAGGATTTTAAGATCTTCTAGTTCCAACCCCTGGAAAAGCCCTTCAAGCTCACCCAGTCCAACCGTTCCCCAGCACTGCCAAGGCCACCACGAACCCATGGCACTGAGGCCTGGTCTCCACGCTGTGTGAACGCTTGCAGGGACGGTGACTGCAGCCCTGCCCTGGGCAGCCTGTTCCAATGCCTGAGCACCCTCTGGGGAAGGAATTGTTCCTCAGCTCCATTTAAACCTGCCCTGGGGCAGCTTGAAGCTGGTTCCTCTTGTCCCATCCCTTGTTCCTTGGGAGCAGAGACTGACCCCACCTCACTCCATCCTCTTGTCAGGCAGTTTTAGACAACAATGGTATCCTGATTTCTAGGAAACATTATTTGCAGCTGGATTAGATTCTGTAGTAATTGCCATGGATAACTCCTTCAGTACTTCTGTTGGATTCCTGATGGCAGTGGCTTTCTCTTGGTCCATGCTCTATCAGCTTTATGGTTTGCAGACTGTAAAAGTATCACTAGAACCCATTTTGACATGCAGTGGCTAAAGAGCCCTGCTGCTCAAACCCTCTCCCCCTCCCTGCTGCCTGGCCTCATGCCCTCAGTTACACAGGTATAACTATTTGCAGGTGATCTGGATAAGGGGTTAAAGATTGAGGTTAAGGCTGGGCTGAAAATGTCTTTGATATCTTAATGAAAAAGGGCATGTATACCAAAGGCATTTTAAAATAGCAGTCATGTGTCCCAGCTCTTTGACATGGGCTGTTTTATGGCTTCAGGGATGCCTGTTTGTATAACTGAGAGTTTGGTATGGAAGCAGTATCTGCTGCAGATAGAAATGCATGTAAAATGACAAGCTTAGTGTCTTTGCTGAGATAGATGTGTTGACTTCTCTGGAGAGACTATGCCCTTGTTGTGAGCCTGCTTGCCAACTGCCTGTTTCCTTTGTCTGGGCTTCTGCTATTCATATAAAGGGTGGTGCAAAACCCTAACTTGTTCTGTACAGCGCATGATCTCTGTTCTCTGTGGATAAATCTTTCTGACATGATGTAGCAGTAGCAAACCACTTAGTCCAACCAGCTTCTATTATTCATTTCAGATGCATCAGTAGCCTTTAAGTGTTTCATCATAAATCATTTCTAGCCAGGAATACCAAAAGGGGCCTAGCAGAAAGATGGGAAGAGACTTTTTAGGGGTAGGAGGAGGTGTGATGGTTTTAAATTAAAAAGGGAGATTCAGGCTGGATGTGAGGAAGGAATTCTGTACAATGAGGGCAATAAAACACTGGCACAGGTTGCCCAGAGAGATGGTGGATGAACCATCCCTGGAGACATTCCAGGCCAGGCTGGATGTGGTTCTGGGCAGCCTGATCTGGTTGAAGATGTCCCCGCTCATTGCAGGGGCTTGGACAGGATGAGCTTTGAAGGTCCCTTCCAACCCAAACCATTCTATGAGTCTATGGTTAAAAAGGAGGAGAGAGAAGGCTCTGATCATTGAGTTCACAATCAAAGCAACACGTCACTGGGCAGTATGAACCATCCCATAGCTCCTTCCTCAAGCAGCAACCCAGTGATTATTAATGACTCTTCAAAGAGCATATTCTACAGCCATCATATGATCAGCTTACTTCCTCACATTACTCTGAGCTTCTCCCCACACATCAGCTGTGAAGCCATTACCCAAACAGGCCTTCTAAATTATATGACAGAAACATTTTTCCTTGGCTGGGAGTAAAGCTGTCTCTTAGAACAATCCCCAGCATGACTGGATCCTACTTCTTTCACAGAACTGAAACTGCTCCTTTCTGAGGGGACTCAAGTACCAACTTCTTTCTCCTGACCCTCCCTCCCTTTTCAGCTGTTGACTGTCAAATCCTCCTTTTTGCCTGGCACTTCCACAGAGATCAGCAATGCATCACTCTACCTACTTTCTTCTAACATCTTTTTTCCTGTAATTGTCAGTAGTTGTCTTTCCACAGGAAAATATCCCTGTGATGTTAGAGCTGGATATCCAATTCTTTACTACTTTCCCATCTTCTCTCCCACATGCAACTCCCTTCAGAAATGACAATCTCAGAAGCACATCCTCTGTCAAGAAAGGTTCCAGTTACTTCTTTTCCTCAGTGCAGATTGGCTTAAGTTTGCTGAATTGAGAAACACTGCTTGAGGATCACAAGCTTTTGACTTGAATGCAGTTACAGATTTCCTTCTGGAATCTATACCTGCTCAGAGTCAGTTTCTATAAGCTGCAGTGAGACTTCAGGATCTAAACCAGCACCCTCATGAGAAGCAATTTTAATGGCACTTGGGCAGAAATACTTATTCCCGATTTCATCTGACTTGAAGTAGTTCACAAGCTATACTCTAATAAAAATGTTTAGTTCAAATGACATTAAAACAACTCTCACAGATTCTGATTGCCCCTTATCATCAGTCTTTATCCTCCCCAAAGCTCTGCAGTCTGTCTCATGAAACTCCTACTGTCTTGATACCTCATTATTCCCTTCTAAAATTTTATCATCATAGCCCACTTCACACCTCCTCTACCACACTGAAAAATGTTGCTGTGACCCACAATGCATATTAAAGTTCCAGTTATAGCTATAGAATCAAACCTACAATCTATGCCCTGATCTGCCTGTGACTTGTAGGTCACCTTTGGCTGGCCCCTGCTTTCTTTATGCTTCAGCTTCCCCAGCCACAAAACTACTTTGTTCTTTGAGATTTATGGCTGGAAACTATAGAAAAGAGCAATCTATTAATACTAGTTCTAAAGAGTTTTCAAGTGTGCTGCAACCCTTTGAATGACGGAATCCATGCAGAGATTAATTGTATCTGATAGACCTATAAATGAAATCTCTCCAAAGGGCCCTGCTGGACAGTGGCTATCAACCTATAATCTAACAAACTTTCCTCTTCTTCTACCCACTTGCTCAATTATTCCTTGATGAAGAGGAATAGATACGAGGCACCCATCCCTCTCCAACCTGAAACAAATTGCCTTTTTTTAGTTCTTTGCTAGGGTAGTCTCAATAATGCTAAATGCATTGACCCTTCCTGTGGCCAGTTATTTTTCCTAGCTGCGCTCTCCCTCCCCAGACTTCTTCACAAATCCCCCTGATAGCATTCAACCGGGTGCTGAGACTTGAGACCAGAAGAGCTGAAGCTCTGCTGAGAACATTTGCCACCCACATACTGCAACAGCGTTCAGGACCTAAATCTTATTTATGAGGCTTAGTTTCATTTCCAGGTTCTTTGTGCCAAAAACCCAATGCAATGTTATTTGTGCTCATGAGTGCTCGCAGTGTTTTGGCTTGATTTGCTACACACTGGCCCTCTCTTAATCTGGTTTGGGGTCTGTAGACACGATATAATGGAAAAACTTACAGCCACACTAATGCATGAGTCTGTGGATATGACAAAGGACACTAGGAGATGCATGTAGAGACACATTCAAAGGACAGTAAAAAGTGTTAGGGAACTTTTAAATAAGAGACATTGAAACAGCACTGAAAGATGCAAAAACTGTATTGTAACATCTAAGCAAAAACCCAGAATGGAAACCAGGCAACTTGCTTTGAATGCTTCATTAGGCATGTTTCTCTGTGCCCAACGAAAACACTAGCCAAACTATAGGCATCTGGTAGACAATACCCTTTGGGCTAACTTGGGACTGAACACAAGTCCATTTTGGTGCTCAGATCTCTTAAATAGAAGGCAAACAACTCTGACTTTTGTTGTGGCATGGGGTTTGGAAGAAAACTCTAGCTTCATTTTTGTTGAATTACAGCAAGTCTAAAACTTACTCTCTACCTTCATTTACCTGAAAGACTTGAGAGTGATACTATAGGAACTTATTCTCCAACTGAGAACTTGTCCATGTGTTGCTTGACGTGGGACCATGTATGATGTGGGACTAATGCCAGCCTCAGAGGAGCACCTTCTGGAGTTCTCTACGTCAGTTGTCCCACATGTATTTGGGAAAGCTTATGTTTTGCATTCAGATCTCACTTTTGCATCTGTATTTGTCAAAAATGATCTGCAAACGCAAAGAAGAGAGTCTCAGTTATGGATGCGTGTCAGGAAAATGTAACTCTACCCCACACTCTGCCCAAGGTAAAGGCTAAGGAACGTTTATCATTCTTCTCATGCACTTCTGTCCCTCCCCGAGGCTCTACGTGTTACAAGACCACAAGCCTCAACCTGCGTCTATAGCACAAAGTCTTGAACCAAGCTGGAGTACATAGCTTCATTATAAACAACTATGCTTATAAAGCAGCCTTCCGGGAAAAGCAGCCAAATCTCACAGTGTTCCTTGTAATAAGCTTTCACTTTTACATCTTTGCTACGGGGACTGGTTGCGGGATGCCTTGTGCCTCAGCCCAGGAGCAGATCCCGGGGCTGAGTCGGGACTTGCAGAGCACCGCTGGAAGGGCCCCTCCACTGCACCCTCGCTGACAGCTTAAACTCCTTCCTCCGCTTCTCCCCCGTCATTTTCCATTCCTATAAAGTCAAGTGCATGCGGTCGGGGCCGGGTAGGGGGAGGCGGGGAAGGGGGAGCCGCTGCCGTCACCGAGGCTCCCGGCTCTCCGCCGCGGCAGCCCCAGCCCCGCTCCCACCCCTTCGCCTGCCCCCACCCTCCTTCCCTTTCTCTCGCTCTCTCGGCGAGAGCACTGGTGCCTCCCTTCCCAGATGGCAGCCGGCAGAGCGATGCAGCCTCCCGCTCCTCCTTCCTCCTCTCCCTCCTCTCCGGCTCGAAGTTAATGCCATGCTGCCGCTGCTCCTCCCGGCGCTGCTGGCCGCCTGCCTGCCGCCCTGCCAGGGCTGGAACCCCTCGCCGACTGCCAGCGGGCAGGAGGAGCCGGAGCAAGAGCTCTTCTTGCCCGCTGTCAACTCCTCCTTGGCCAGCCTTGAGATGGACCTCGACGGGGCAACAAGCAAGGAGGAAGGCAGCACCTCCAACCCGGGCACATCGGCTACCCCTAGCCAAGAGCCTTTCCCTTCCTCTCCCACCTCCTCTGGGCAGCAACAGCAACACCACCAGCAGCGTCCCCATCCGCAGCCCTCCGAGGACCCGCACTGCAATATCAGCGTGCAGAGGCAGATGCTGAGCTCGCTGCTGGTGCGCTGGAGCCGCCCGCTGGGCATCCAGTGCGACCTCCTGCTCTTCTCCACCAACAGCCACGGGCGGTCCTTCTTCTCCGCTGCCTTCCACCGCGTTGGGCCGCCGCTGCTCATCGAGCACCTCGGGCTGGCGGCCGGCGGAGCCCCCCAGGACTTGCGCCTCTGCGTCGGATGCAGCTGGGTGCGGGGACGGCGAGGAGGGCGCTTGCGGGGCTCCGCGCCCCAAGCCCCCGCCGCCTCCTCTTCCTCCTCCTCCTCCTCCTCTCTGACCTACCCTCCGGCGGCAGAGCCTGGCCAGTACTGGCTGCAAGGGGAGCCACTGAATTTCTGCTGCCTGGATTTCAGCCTGGAGGAGCTAAAGGGGGAGCCGGGCTGGCGGATGAACCGCAAGCCCATCGAGTCTACCTTGGTGGCTTGTTTCATGACTCTGGTCATCATCGTGTGGAGCGTGGCCGCCCTCATCTGGCCCGTGCCCATCATCGCCGGCTTCTTGCCCAACGGCATGGAGCAGCGCCGCAGCACGTCCGCCGGTACCACCACCGCCACCTCCAAGTAGCCTCTCCTGGTGACTCCCCTTCTCTTCGTCGTGTCCCGACGGGCCGGACTCTGTTGTGTTTTTCTTGTTTCCCTGAGGGGAGCAGAGCCTGCTCCTGTGTGCTCGTTTTGTATCTTTAATACCCGTTTTAAACGAACCTTTTGGTTAAAAAAAAACAGAAGAAAAAAGATAAAAAGCTGCCAAAAAAACCACATCAACGCAGGAAATAAAAGACCTTCCCACCCAACCACTTTTGTTGTAGTCGGGGTAGCTTTTTGTATATGGAGACAGTTTGAGTGGGTTTTTGTTTTTAATTTGCAGAAAAGGACGTCCCTTTAGGGCAGGATGGAGAACTGGAGCAGTATATGTATTGTTGCTGAAGCCGAACGTTAATGAGCCTTCTACACTGTATTTCCCAGTTGAGATAGTGTGTATTATTGTAGCTCTGCGTCATTTGGCTTTTAATACAGAGGTTTTCTTTCTGGAGTCACTGTGGCCTTTTGTTGGTCTGTTTCTGCCAGGGTGGGATGGAGGGTTTGGCTAAAAATGGGCTACAAAACTCCTATGAGGTGATGTTACCATGGTTGATGGTGGAAAAAGGGAATCCCAACCACTGTCTGGATGGTGTTTACCTTATCCATACAGTAGATTGAGGTCTATACGCCTGTATTCAGGTTGTGTGGGGTGGAATGGGGAGCATGTCTGTGCAGATACCTTCCAAGGTGATTTACATCACAGAGCTCCACAGACTATGGCTTTGTCCTTGGTGGGGTGGCTTCAGTGTGATGGCAAGTCAATGATTTCCACAGAGTGTGCCCCTTGAAAATACAGGAGAGAATATTGGGGCTGTTCAGCCTGGAGAAGAGAAGCTGCGTGGAGACCTCAGAGCAGCTTCCAGTGTCTGAAGGGGGCTACAAGGATGCTGGAGAGGGGCTCTTCATGAGGGACTGTAGTGACAGGACAAGGGGTGATGGGTTCAAACTGAAATGGGGCAAGTTCAGGTTAGATCTAAGGCAGAAGCTCTTCCCTGTGAGGGTGCTGAGGCGCTGGCACAGGGTGCCCAGAGAAGCTGTGGCTGCCCCATCCCTGGCAGTGCTCAAGGCCAGGTTGGACAAGACTTGGAGCAAGCTGCTCTAGTGGAAGGTGTCCCTTCCCATGGCAGGGGTTGGAACTGGATGTGCTTTAAGGTACGTTCCAACCCAAGCCAGTCTGGGATTCTATGAAAAACAACTTGGGTGCAGCATATCTGTTGGAAGTATGGTAATATCATACCTCTCTTTCATCTACCAGTCCATGGGGTTGCTCACAGAAAGCCTGTAGGGTGGAGAGAAGGCAGGAGGTGTTGATCGAGAACTGTGCAAGTGTGCAAAGAAGATGTGCAAGGTTTCTTCTCTTTTGTTCGAGCAGACAGCTGTACAGCCTGAAATATCATTTGCTGTATACTTCCAACTGTTTATCCTGATGAGAACTTGCTCTATTTGCCTTAGATATCGTTAGTCCAGCTGAAGTTCCAAATCAAAATGTGAGCTAAATGAGAAACATTTGCCATAACAATGCTCATTCCTTTGTCAACAGCAATATATCTAATTTTTTACGAACACACAAGCTCACATGAGGCTAATTTTATGTATTTGTAATGTTTTCTTCCCTATGGACTGGTGGAAATGACTGGATGAAGTGTTCACAAGGATTAAATTCTTAGGATTCCTATTTTTTTAATTGAGAACAAAATAAAATAAATGCATGCTTTACGTGTATGCTATCTGGAAAAAAAAGAATGCAGAGCAAAAAAGATGGACAAATAGCAGAAATAAATCAAGATGATAAAATGATTCATGTTACTGGGCTACCTACCTCTGCACCCGCTGTTTTTCCTATTCATCTTAATGGGCACACCACTTGAGTGAGCACTGCAGTAGTGTTGTTATCAGAAAGTAGAGGATCCAGTTACCGTGAGAAGTGTTCGTCATCTGACCTGTTGATCCAAAGGGCACCTTCTCTCGTACACTTAGTTTACAGAGCTGTTTTATTTTCCTTGATGTGAAGAACATAGTATCATTTCCACCTTGTGCAAGTCCTTCTATGCACAGACATGCTAAGAGAATTACTCTACATGTGGAATAAACCTGAGAGGAGCTGCCATGCTAGGGAAGAATTTGATCTTTTAAACTAAGATGTACTCAGGGACAGAGTTTCTTTTTTTGGGTGAGATACATTTAGACAGAGGGTTAACAATTGTTGTTGGAGGTTTTGCTGCCTTTTCAGCGCATTGTGAGCAGGGAGCCTGTGCTTAAATTCAACGTTGGAATCTCTGTTTTGCTTTTCCTAGTTTCACTAGGGATATGTTGTTGGTTTTCTGAACTGCATCAACATAAGCAAGAATCATAGAATAGTTTGTAATGGAAGGAACCTTCAAGGGTCATCTGTCATCTGGTCAAGAGAGTGGTGTTGCTGTCTGAAACAGGCAGCTTCAGTTATTAAAGGGTTATTGTTTGCAGTTCTTGCAGATACCTCCCAGCTGATACACCAGAACTGGTGCAACATGGTTTGTGTCTTGTGTCTTCCAATTTCTAATGATATCGGCTTGAATGCAAACCTTGTGAACAGGCAGTGCCACGCTCAGAACAGTTTGCTACTTCACTTAAACAGCATGATAGAAGGGACAGACAGAGAGGTTTGCTTGTAGGTCTCCTATAAATACCTTTGAAGTGGAACTACTATTAAAAATCTGCTAAAATGTGGAATGTTTAAAACGCAGGGATGGCATTGAACAAACAAGCAACAAACCCAAAAGGCAAATCTCATCCAGAGTACAACAAGCTGCAACATTTTCAGGGTGTGCTGAGCTCAGACACAAGGTGCAAAAAGCACTTCTGAGCTAGGGAAGGTGCTTCCTTAGATCACAGCAACCATCAGCCTAGGGAATGTTCCCTTTGCAGGGAGAGGATGGTCCATGTTTTTGTGCTTTAAAGAGGCATTTAAGATTCAGTGAAGGGCACAGATACTGCCTGATATACAGGGTTGAGCTTGGACCCAACTCACTGAATCCTCTGGTTTCAGTGAGGAGGCAGCAGGGTTTCTCCTGTATATGGAGAGTGGAAACGCGTTGTTCAGACTGTGAGTTGCTGTAATACCTAACATCAGTAACCCTGCTCCCATAGCTGTGGCTGCTACTATGACTTTAAGTAACTGATAATTTTGAGTAACAAAAGGTGCACACAGCTTTCGCCCACATCCATGGGAATTGCATCAAACGCAGGAGAGTCAAGCCCAGTGCGATGTGGAGCGATGTATCTGTACCCCAGCTGGTTTTAGATGCCAACTTCAGACACCAAAGTGTCTTCTTTCTTTGCTTTTGGACTGGCAGTGGATCTTGCTTTGCTCAGGAATGACTCTAAGCCTTTTTTATTCATTTGGATTTATTCCTAAAACCAGTTGGTAGCAGAGTCAGTGCGAGAGCAGGTTAGTCACCATATATAACCCTTCATATTGTTAGGGAGAGCATATTTATGCTTATATATATATGTACATTTATGCTTATATGTGCATACATCTGTACATGAGGACTTACTGTGTAGAACTATGTCAAAACAAAAGGGAGAAAAAGGATGGTGAGAAACAAGTCATACTGAATAACACTGGTTTTCCTTCACTATCTATCTGGTGGATCATGTTTCCTGGTAAGTAATCCTGACTTTTTTTAGTTGTTGGAANTATGTCAAAACAAAAGGGAGAAAAAGGATGGTGAGAAACAAGTCATACTGAATAACACTGGTTTTCCTTCACTATCTGGTGGATCATGTTTCCTGGTAAGTAATCCTGACTTTTTTTATGTATGTTGTTGGAAGGCAAGGGGTACCTAGAAACAGGGGACTTTCTTGATTTCCTTTTTATGTAGTGCAACTATATTACAGATTTTTACTTCTTTCATTTTATTCCAAAAACCAGGAACTCTTTCCAGCGAGAGATGTTATAAAGTGCTAGTGTTAGATTGGCACATATTCTTCCTGTATATTCAGACCTCAGAACTGAATCTCCTTCACGTATTTTCTTTGTTATAATTTATAGATGTATTAGAAGCAAAAGTATACAGACAAATATATAGTTTTAGCATGCAAACAGTGCTGCTGTTACTTGGTACCACATTGCTTCCCATAATAAATATATTAAAAAGTAGCACTATATGATAATAATTTCATATTACGTTAGTACACTGTTCACAGAATCACAGAATCCTAAGGGTTGGAAGGGACCTTGAAAGATCATCTAGTCCAACCCCTGTGCGAGAGCAGGGTAACCTAAATTACAATAAGTTCAATAAGTTATCAGTAACCAAGAGCAGTTTCATATGTCAGAAAGTACAAGTATTTGGGGCAAAATTGCCATATGTGGATTAATGTAAGAGTTGTTACTTATTCAGGACTTAGTTCATTTAGTGCTTTTGATGATTAATACAACTGCAACAGCAGCAATGTTTGTGCAGTGAATAACACTCAATGTGAGTAAGGGCTACTGAACCAGGCCCTAGGAAAACCTAATTAAAAGACTTAGTTGGCTGAGTAATTATTACTCATTGTGACCTTCACTTGCTGAATACAGGTACCCTGAGGGCTGACATTACATGATCCCAGGGGCTGAACAAAAGTCCAGTGAAATCAAATAGGCAATTGAAGTTTTGTATGACTGAAGATCAAAGAATCTCTATCTAGATGTAAGAGTAGGTATCACATTCTTGCTCCTCTCTGGTATCTATACACACAACTTATAAAGCCAAAGCCAGGATTTCTTACTTCAATGTAAGGCCTTACTAGTTTGGGAATTAGCTTCAATCTGATGCTAGTGTGAAAATGCCACTTATTTTTATTGAATTTTACTGAATAAATGTGATTTTTTAAAACATAGCTCAGAAAAAGGTCTTCATTTTTCAAAAAACATTTTTAGTAACTGTGTAAATATGAAATCTCAAACATATTCAGACTTCCAAACATAAAAAAATCTTTGTAGCCAGTAACTGATACATAAAAACACCTTTTAAAACAAAACCATTGCTTTCCACTTCTCCCCTCAAAAGCAGAACATTTCAATCAAGATCAGAAGTGTGTTTGAGTGTTTCGTCTTGCAAAAGTGATCTTGTGGGGAAAATAAATCTCTTCCATGATTTAGAATTGATAACAGCTTGTGACGGACCAGGTTCTGTGTTTCTTGTCCTACCTTCATAATGATTCTCATCCAACAAGTTGCCCCAAACAACTGTAAATTAAAAAAAACTCAAACAATTAAAGAAGTAGCTTAGCCTTTTTTTTTTTTTTTTGTTCCTATTCTCTTATGCCAAGGCAGAAAGCAGCCTGGTCTGAAACTTGGGATATTAAAGTCATTTATTGGATATATCAGAATAGTGTTTCATTAGATTTGTGGCCAGACTGTCATGANGCTTTGTTTTTTTTTTTTTTTTTGTTCCTATTCTCTTATGCCAAGGCAGAAAGCAGCCTGGTCTGAAACTTGGGATATTAAAGTCATTTATTGGATATATCAGAATAGTGTTTCATTAGATTTGTGGCCAGACTGTCATGATACAAATGTCTTCCAGGCTATAGATCCAGACTCATATGAAGTTTGATCATTTATACAACAGCAGGAGTCTCTGGATCTGCATGTTGGGAAAGTCAGGATTTAAAGCCTTATCTCTTACTTTAGCTTGCTTATTATCTCCACAAGCTAACAATGTCAGGGCAGAATGGGAAGATCCAAATATCCTATGAAACACTGTGTTGCTGTGTATTTGACTTGTTCTCAGCTGTCATAGGAAAACATCTGGTTAATGAGACATGGATTTGAGATCGATGCCATTATGAGGAAGTGAATTCACTGGGAGTGTGAAGTTAAACTGTATTTTTGTCTCTTTTGTGGTGAGACTCGCTAGAAGCAGTGGGACCTTACCTTGTTGGTGTCATTCTGGGTGTTGCTAAGCAACATGAAGTGGTTAAAAGGGAGCTACAGAAGAGCGCGGAAGAATAAAGGCAACAAAAGACATAGAAAAAGCATAAAAGAGATGAAATGTGCCAGCACATTCTGCGACAAAGTTGCTAAGTATCAACTGGGAAAAAGACAGTGATTAAGATCATAGAGAAAAAAGAAAGCTGACACAAGATGAATTAGGGACTTGATTCCGTACTTCACATTCAATCACATTTTTTAGTGCTTTGCTTGAATAGTTGATTGCAGTTTTGGTTTGTAATGGCAAAAGAGAATGAGAACCTGGGAAGACATGGGAGGCTTGGGAAAAATTAAAGTGGAACCTCTATACCATGAACAAAAAAGAGAAAAGGAATCACTCTACATGTTGCTGGAAACCAAGCAATGAAATGTCAAGGTGCTCTCCTGTGTACACTGTGTACACTGATTTTGCTTCAGATGTTCTGTAAGGTTGTAAGGAAAACCTGCTAAAAGTTGTTTTTTTATGGGATGGATATGGATCTTCCATCATATCTTTCTGTGATCTGTGTCAAATGCACGTTTCTCATTGTCCAGCACAGGAATGTTCATAACAACTGTATTAAAGCTTTTCAGCTGAACTGAAGTAATGCTGGTATGACTGTATTTCCCAGGCTGGGCCACTGCTGTTAACAAGACTACATGCTGGTATGCTGCTTATAATATTCTTATCTGTCTTGCCAGTACTCTCTCACTCATACATTTTAAAGACTACCTACATAATTTTCCTTTTTTGTCCCTATCTTCATTGTCTCCACAGCTTCACGCCATTTGTCTTCTGTCACTGAAAATCAATCATTTTAAGCTTTGTTCTTTTCTACTGTCTCCCTCTTCCCTTTTCTCTTTCCATAGCATGTTTTTATCTTGACATTTTCTGTCTGTAGATTTCTCACTTCTCTTTTCCACAAGTACATCCTTATTATCAACCTATAAAAAAGTATTTCAGGAAACTGTGCTATCAGTTTCTTCTGCTTTTCCACTCTGCTTTCCACCCATTCAGACTGTACCTTTCAAGCCTTTGGTCTGTGGCACCTGTGAGACAAAGGAAACCATGTGTTGATGGCAAAACTCAAGTGCAAAGTTGTCTCTGTCTCACCCTATAGGATGCCTAACCTGTGTCCTGTAGTCAGGACTTCTTCCACAACCTGCGTCAGGCATAGAGCAGGGGCCCTAAGCTACTGTGTCTTCACCTGCTAAGTGAGAAACAGATGCATTTGAAGAGCTTCCTTCCTCCTTAATTCCTTAAAGTCCTATATCTGAATAACCCTCTACTCATGCGCCTGCCCAAAACCCTATCTTGTGGATCGTGGGAGCCCTCACATGCCACCTTTCCCACATATCCTTGATTGAAATGTGGGGATGTGTCTCACCCTGCCTTTGCTAGCCAAAGGTAGATGTCTCACACCTTGGCAACCTCTGCACAGTCAGAGAAGCAACGGTCTCATTTAGGAATCAGTGTTTAAAGTTACACTCAACTAAGGCATGCAACTACTGGGTCCAAAGCATTACTTTTCAGTTAAGGTAATGCAGAAATGGAAGGCCCTGGATGATGGCAGATGGAAAGGTTGTGCAAGCAGAGGACCTAGCAGATGTTTCAAGTGCTGGTCTAGTAGCAACCTGGCTTTAGTAGAAAATGGCTGAGTGGCCAAGCTAGCTCACTGCAGCCCTGCTTTTATAAGTTTATAAACATGTACAGGTCACAGTTTATGAGGTTCAAGCCCTCTGAAAATATATCTGTGTCTATCTGTGGAGGAAATAATATTTACTCTTCCCACACTGATAGGAAAAGGATTAATGAGCTAAATCCTATATGGCATTTTAAGGATGTGAAACACAATAAAAATGCAGAACATGAACATTATTTTATTCGTTATCTATTCTTTTTTTGCACTTAAGGGTATGCTTTGAGCCTTGTGTTGTTAAATTAAGTATTCCACACAATTTTGTTCACAATTTAGCCAGTCAATATCTGTAGTCTGGAACTACTTTTCCCATTGAAATGTGCTGCTGTGAGCTGGTATATTAAAACCAAATCATTACTAAATGATGAATGTTCCTGGAAGAGATTCTCATTAATCCAAAAGAATTCCCCAGGGTGTAAGAAATACTTTCTAGAAGGTGAATATCTGAAGAAATTGGTGCAGAGGGAGCTGGTGGAGATTTAATCATAGGGCTACTTCATTTATTTTCTTGCACTGTGTGTTTTAGCACATTTTGTCTGGGGAATATGAGCTGTGCCTAATTATGCCAGAAATGTAGTTGCTTCTAAACGGATACTGGAAACTACTTGCTTCAGACAATACTTACTGTGAATTCCTGAGATTTCTTTATTTCCTCCAGGACAAGTAAAGCTCTTAATGATGCAGGGTCACATCATTTTCTTAACCCAGAGAAACCCACTTTGATGCATGATGTTCACATGCAACACCCCATCCCTTCCCCAAGATGGTGATTTCCCATGGCACCCCAATCCCCACTATCTATTCGTATAGTGCTAGGAGCATAAAGACAGATGTCTTATTCCTCTGTGCTCTACCCTAGCCACACATGACCTTTTCTGCTGTCCAGGAAGCATGGCTATAGTGGATATTACTGTGAACAAATTTACATCAGATTCACGCAAGCAGCAGCTTGTCACAAAAGCTGGACTGGTGGCAGCTTCTGGAGAGGAGCAGCACCAGCAGACCTTGCATTCCACTTACCCTCAGTTGACTACACTCCATGCCCATGGAGTGCTCCACAGCTCCACAGACAACTACAAGTTCCTTGTAGGGCAGCTTAAGAAAGCCACGTTCACAATTTAGGAATTAAATGAGGTTTTAGCCTGAAAGCTTTTTCGAGCAGAAAAGAACTTTAACTGAGCTATTCAGGAATGTCTGTGTGTAGGTTAGACCTAAGGCAGAAGTTCTTCCCTGTGAGGGTGCTGAGGCGCTGGCACAGTGGTAAATACCCCATCCCTGGCAGTGTTCAAGGTCAGATTGGACAGGGCTTGGAGCAACCTGCTCTAGTGAAAGGTGTCCCTGTCCATGGCAGGGGGTTGGAACTGGTGAGCTTCAAGGTCCCTTCCAACCCAAACCATTCTGAGATTCTGTATGAGCCATGTAGTGATAGCTTTAACTCATACTCAGAGTTTTGAAGGCTTTTTTGGGTTGTTTTATTTTTTTTTTCAGAGTTTGACTAGGAATTGTTGTAGATAACCTGGGAATGCTCCTTTGCTCTGCATATAATGTGCAATTTCATAGAGTTTGCCTTAGCTACCCTGATAGGAAAGTGGATTGCCCATGGTAAAACTCATCCTCCAAAATGCCACTTCCCTCCAGTTCTGAAAGAGACTCATATGCTCTCCCCATGACACTGCCATCATAACACTTACAAGCACCAGCCCATGCTGGGTTAAGACAGAAGAAGACAGCTCTTGTTTTCCTCCTACATGTGGAATGTTTCATGCCTGTGACAATTTTGAGTTCCCTGAATTCAGCCGGTAAGATGGATAATGGTGCTGCCCAATGCTAACTGAAGTGTTGTGGGTGGAATGGGTCAGAGATTTACTCCCACATAAAGTACAGAAGAAAACAGCATTTGCTAATCTGTTTTCTTACATGTGCAGAGCACAGTGAAGCAGAAACCAGCGGCTTTACCTGTGTAAGAAAAACAAACTCCCTGAAGCACAGATGCTGAGTGATCCAGTTCTTCAAAAACAAACCCAAGAACCATTATCTGTGCATGTAACTCCTGCTGATGGCCATGAAGACAGCCCCAGTGTAACTGTGTAACTGGAATAGGGTCACTTTTGAAAATCCCCTAATTAATTTCATCAAACTGTGTGTGATTCAGCTGATAATTCACTATCGTTAGTATTTCCGTGGCTATCAAGTTGTCTCTATTGATCTCTTTCTTCTGTTACATATAAAAAGATGAATAATATTGATGACATTTCTGACAAAAACCCCTACTTAAAATCCCAGTTAAATCCTTCTAACAATGATATTCAGAGAGCTCTTAAGCTGGAAAACATCAAAGAGTTAATACATTTCTTTAATATATTCAAAATATCAGAAACCTCAGTGCTGAGGACTACAGCAACACAAAGCATTCGCAGCAAGTGCCTAAGCACATGTTGTGTGCTATTACTTGACAAATAATTGTTATGCTTTATCTACTTCTTTTTATATTCCAATCCCACATTCACAGTAAAACCAATTTCTCATGACAATGCACATAAACCATTTTCAAACTCCCACTCTGACTCCCTCAATGACATAAGCATACTTCATCTCTCTATTACTCTGTCCTGTATATTAAGGTTTAAAAGGTCCAAAATGTTCTTTCTTTTTGACCATCTTCATTTTCTTGCCTTTATTTCCTGCAGCTGCTGTACTGTCTGGTTTTGCTCAGCATGTTTCTAGCTGTGGTTATTTAGCAAGCAATGGAATATGTGAGCAATTTAGCTAAAACTTGCTGCAGGCAATACTAATACTTCTAGGCTTGGACTTAGCACAGGAACAGAGAGTGCTGGAGGCTTCCTTACACTGCCTGCTGTAAGTGTGGATTGTGGCTTCAGAAAAGAATTAAATCAATGTTCATTGCAGTGATTTTAAGAAATTGATCTTTATTCATCAGTTCAAAGCACTGAGCAATCTGGATGAAGATTAGGAAAGGAGGATGTACCAGCTCCTCTGTTCTTAATTTAAGCTTTGGTGGTTTTGATGAATTTAATAAGTAGGTATGTTGAGGGATGCAAGGGATTTTGAGTTACTTCAGAGAACTGAAATGTAGGGGTTTGAGTTACTTCAGAAAAAGTAAAGAAATTAGACACATGCTGAAGGAATAGATCACATGAGAAGCATTACTGATGGAAAGTACTGCCCAGCAGCACAGCTTCCCGTAAGTACCACATACAGACCCACCCCACAGCATCGTTACATGCCAGTTCACCACACTAAGCTGAAACAGCCGAACCGTTTCCTCTGGCGGCAGGAGAGTGAAACCCCTAAGAGCAGGCAAGGCAAGGGTTGAAGGCAGCAGTCACCATCACCACTGTCAGGTAAGCTCTTCTTAGGGAGAACCCCACAGCCATGGGCACAGGTCCATGAGCCATTAGCATGGAGCAAATAGCTAGGGCAAATCTGAGAAGCTGCTTTCCTCTTGTGGCTGCTTGGTGAGAGTTACCACCTTGTGCTAGCATGGCTGTTGGTGTGAGAGCTGCTTCAGAAACAGTGGCAAAATCACCATGTGTTTAGTGTGGTGTGAAGAGGCACTTAGAGCTGCTCTAACTTCCATTTCCATGTGCTCAGTCATGCTTCCTTGGCTTTTGCTCTTCCTCACTTTTAAAGGTGGCTGCTCAGGGAATGCCTTGAGTGTATAGCACACTTTAATCACTAAAGCAAAGTCTTCAGGTTGGTACCTACTTGTGGCAGCCAGCATTTTTACAAAGCATTTCAATTAAGTAAGATGTTTTGCAGTTATTTGCATATTAAGGTGCTGAGCAAATGGAATCTATGTGTCATGGGTGAAGGGCATTAATGTTGACACTGCCTGCACCAGTATTCCTGTACTCCATGCATTTTCAAGGTTTCACACTTCCTTCCCCATGTTATTTTTCCCTGTTGATGTTCTGGCTTCTAGACCCCACAACAACTTGGAGGGTTTCCTGTTTTCATTGACTCATTCATCAGAATACTCAGTGCATGATGGTTTTGAATCAGATATATTCTTCATCATGTATTTAATTGCATATCCTGAATTTTCTCTGGGAGATGAAGGCATGATAAACCAACTACCTCTGTTCTTCTCACAGACGAATTCATTCCTTGCTCTATCACTGTTAGGTGAGCACTGCTGATGCCCAAAGGT
Source organism: Agapornis roseicollis (assembly GCA_002631895.1). Lineage (NCBI taxonomy): Eukaryota > Metazoa > Chordata > Aves > Psittaciformes > Psittacidae > Agapornis > Agapornis roseicollis. The sequence goes on along the minus strand of NDXB01004281.1, from coordinate 23,091 downwards.
CTGAATGATTAGTGATAACACGACTGGTATTTTAGTTCAGCAGTGTGCTTAGTTAGAGTCTCTGTGCATGGATATTAATATTTCATGTCTTTAATAACCAGAAACTGTGTCTAATAAGGTTATGCTTCCGTGTATATTACCCAGAAAATGGCATTTAAAAAACAAGCTATGCCTTGTCTGAGAGGTCAAAATTGTACTCATATTACCTCCTGCATAGTAAGAAATGCAGAAAATGAATGTAAAAATGTATGAGACGGATGGTAACAATTGGAGGCAGTATTAATAAAAACTGGGCTTCTATGGTGAATGACACAGTATCTGAACTTTAACATGGAGCACACAGAATTGACCATGATCTCATGAGAAGGTGTTGGTAGTGTGTGACTTTACTACAGACTTTGCAAATGCTAGAATGAGTACCTCTCTGTATCATGAGCTTCAGCCAGCCCATCCTGACGTGCTGCAGGCACAAGTCAACACCTAAGGCCATAGCCCAGCAGCATACTCAGCAGATGGACTCATCCTGCCTGCTCACAGGGACCCCACTGAGCTTCCAGCTCTACTGCACCTTTCCAGATTAGCCACAGTGCAGCAGAAGAGGTGCGGTGCCATTGCTGCACTGCTGCTTTCCACAGGATCACAGAACCATTATGCTTGGAAGGGCCCTCTGGAGATCACTCAGTCGAACCTGCTTTCGAGGCAGGGCCACCCAGAGCAGGTCACACAGGAACATGTCCAGGAGGGTTTGAATGTCTCCAGTGAGGGAGACTCCATAACCCCCCTGTGCAGCCTGTTCAGGGCTTCCTCCTCACGATGAGATGAAACCTGTTGTGTTTTAGTTTATGGCCTCTGCACCTCTTGCACTGCTTCTCTGTTCTTGACCACTTCACCTCACCTTGTTTGATCTCAGACTGCATCCTTCACTACCCCTGACCTGACTTTTGGGACTCAAGTTCTTCAGATGGGAGACTTGGAAAGTGGAAGGACTTGTTCCTTTAGTGTAGATAGCTTTTCTCCACCTCATCATGACTTGTGATTCATTTTGGAAGTAATTCACAGATTTAAAAGAAGCAAACAAAAAGTTTAGGTAGCCACCCTAAGTAAAATGAGTGAGTATCCCTGCCCATGGCAGAGGGTTGGAACTGGATGATTTTAAGGTCCTTTCCAACCCAAAAGATTCTATGGTTCTATAAATATAACCTGCACTCTCAGAGAAAGTAGAGACTCATAGATATTCCTGTATTCACAGGGCACATCTGTGTTCTACAGAGCTGGGGATTTGCTTTAATAGCAGTGTGATTTATGATGTAATCACACTGTCTGATGATGCTACCAAATACTGGCCTGTGCAATGAGCCAAAGTGACTCACTAGCAAGTTAAACAAAAGAAAGGGAATGAAAATGCACACTCACCAGCCATCCCATTACTGCACAGTGGTGTAGGGCACTATTAATATCTCAGTACACACAGTCTAAACAGACTTACCCAAAACGGTGTTATGACTTCAGTGTGTGTGCTTTAACCTGCAAGCCAAATCCTGGTGCTGGTCCTGCCGTGCCCTGCTGACTGCCTCCCATGTGGCTGTGCTGGCTGCCATCCACCCCACAGCCCTATTCATGATCACCAGGGGCATCCCCTTTCCAAGACAGCAAGAGCAGTTTCTTCAATATGCCAGTGTCAAGAAAGTATCACCTATTTGTCTTTAAAGACCTGCTTTTTGACTATTTATGGTGAATTAGGAAGTGATAGATGTTGTGTGTTGCAGTGCTATTAGATGTTAAAAGAGGCCATAAATCATTTGCCTCTAGAACAATCTGCAACATTTATTTCTTTAATGAAAAGTCCTTTCTTCTCTGGTCAACTCTTTGTAACAGTGACAATCATATCCTCTGTGTGATCAATAAATAATGAGGAACTGATTCTCTTGTAACCACTCTGGCCTTAATGCTACAACCCCAGTGGTTTCAGCATCATTTCTCCTGATTTACACTGGGGAAATGAGGTCAGGACCTTTTTTCTCTGGCAAATAAGAGAAAGCTCTTCCCTGGCTGTCCCTAGCAATTGTTAATAAGCGGGGGGGCAAATTGGTTTACTGGCCATAAAATCCAGAGCTGAGGAGGCTGGAGTGCTCCTGCAGCCAGCTACCCATTATCCTCCCACCACAGGAGCTGCCTGACTACCCACATCTCTATCCACAGGCTGGAGAAGGACTCGTGACAGCATGAGATTACCTTGAGATGCAGACAAACCAAGTGGCTTCCCACAGCTGAGCTATGAATTAGGCTCTGCAGCTTGCCAGCATCACCTGCCTGCTGGTAGCTTGTAAGTAAGTCAGCTGCAGAGCAGGGTTAATATTTACCTACATGTCTCAGGCGGGTGGTGTTCTGAAGATGGAATGTGTTGCAGAGTAAGTCATCATTAAGCCTTTATACCGGCTTATTTACTCACCTCTAACAGCTTCCAGAGGTGCAGAAATGCAATTAAACCAGGTGATATCTATAGCTGCTTACCCTCTGCTAACACCTCATAGTCTCATGTATTGATTTAATGCCTGTGCTGGTGGTGTAACATATGTTTGCTGTGTTTTACAATCACCACTTTGCTGACCTGGTTTCTGTGTACTGATCCTGTCTGTTTCTTTGTTCTTTTGGTTGGTATTTTTCTATTGTATCTGCCAAAATATACAGGAGCCTGCCAGAGTCTCCAAGGCAGGGTGGCTTAGCCATGGCTCTGAGTGTTTCTGTAAGTAAAATGTGCTGCGGGGTTGGAGTTTCTGGGCAGTAAAAGTATCATTCATTACACTGTGTCAAGAGATCAGTAAACCCAACCTTTAGCCCTTTTGAGTTCTGTGGTTTAGAACAGAGATGGGCAAAGTGCAATCATTTCCATTTGTTCTGGCTGGAGAGGTTTTTCCTTTCCTCATGATACAGCTGTTGCCATTTGATTTTTTTTTAAAGGCAATAATAATGTTCCAGTCTGCACCCTTATTACTGTTTGTCATTAGCCCTTACAGGCATCCCTGCATTTTTGTTACAGGCATTATCAAAGGAAAAGAAACAAGGAGGAGATGTTTGTGTGTGTGTGTCAGCTCACTGCAAGGAAGGCAATTTTGCTGCTGGCCTTTCACATCATTAATATTGGAATAAAGAATTACATGAGAAGGAGAAGGAGCATCTCTGACACAGAACTCAATGTGGTGAAGAGAAGATGTTATTTTGAGAGATGCAGTCATTTGATTTATTACCCTCTGACAAGCTAAGCTGTAGTTTTTCTCTGATTATGCAAAACTTGGTCATCACACACTCATTGTCCCCATCTCCAAACCCATGATGCTGCACAGACAACTGTGCCACGCCATCAGCGGGCTGGGAGAGAAAACCTGTCCTTCACCAAGGTGATGTTCCCTCTTCCTTTTCTCCCTTCTTTCTCCTGAAACGATTCATAGGAAGCACAACCTAGAGCCAGCACTTGGCAGCAGGAAACAGGGACATTCTGCATAAACATGCAGTCTTTCTGACATGGGCACTAGCACTAACTGCATGTAGCAGTTCAGCCTGCTCCTGGGTCTGCTCTTTACCTTAGCAAACTAGGACTATCAGGGTTAGCAGCCCCTGGCACCCAGTCCTGCATACACAGAATGATCACAAACTTATATGTTTAGCACGGGGAGAGCAGGAACTGGTTTGGAAGTGCTGAGTGGAAGAAACTGGTTTGCACTGTTATAGATGAAAGCAGAAGGTGTTGTCAGAGCACTGTGTTAGACAGCTATTTTAGGATGAGATGATCTGTTGCCCAGGCAGCCAAGAAGCCATCAGCATCCTGGCCTGGATCAGCATCAGTGTGGCAGCAGGGCCAGGGCAGGGATTGTGCCCCTGTGCTGGGCACTGGTGAGGCTGCACCTTGAATCCTGTGTTTAGTTCTGGGCCCCTCACTGTCACTGGGGGTCTCTTCTGCAGGCTGGCTTTCCTGAGGCAGCCCATCCTTGGGTATAATAGAGAGGGTATCTAGAGAACTTCCTTTTAGCAGACCTCTGCCTCTGCAGACTTCCTGCAAGGCTGGAACATGGTACAACAGATGAACTTGCCATTGTTCCTACCTCATAGCCACTGCTGGTTTTGGATTACCTGACCAAATCTCACACTATTGACTGCCAAAGGCCTCCTCTCTCTCTCTTCATGCTATTTGATATAATTCTATGAAGGATAGAATAGGAATAAACTGTAACAGGAATTATATTCTATGAAGAATAAATAGTCTGCTATGAACTCTGGATGAAATTCAGAAGCACTCCTTATGTAAATATGACTTTTGATAATGAGAATAGATTCACCATCAAATCCTTAAAAATGCAGAATATTCTGTTTTCTCAGCATCTAGCAGAAGTGACAAACTCCATCTTGAATATCCAAATCGTATCTTTTCTGTTCTAAAATAACTTGAAGCAGAGCAATAGAAAGCAGTAGGTCCGGTTTCATGCTATACTCAATCCTACCATTTCCAGAAGACTCTGTTCAACAAATAGTATCTTAAATTCATAATGATTACTTAAGAAAAGAAGAAGCTGAGGACAATGGATGTCATCTCTGAGTGAAATCAGGCAAACATCCCAATACTGGACTGTGGATTTTCAGATAGCTGTTGTTTGACCCATGAAGGCATTAAAAAGTCATCCCTTCTGCTAATAAACTTCACTGGTAGAGGCAGAAGCCTTGTCCAAACCTTGGAAATAGGACATATAACACCTTTGTTAAACTAGTTTCCATGGTAACAATTTCATGTCATTGAACATCATTAAGGACTATAAGAAATAAGAACTATTCACTTAGCTTGTCTTCAGGCATTTATTGACCTCCCTTTCTGAGTAACTGTTCTCCTGGGAGGTAAGACTCAGGGCAAAACAAGGGATGCAGGAGGTGTCCTGCTTCACTGTCACATTATTAGCAACCCTTTCCTTGGATTTTTCAGTTTGGGATTTCAGAACAAACTCTGTAAACATGAGTAGGCATGGAAACATGGCACAGATATTTCTGTCTCTAACACAGAAAATAAGGCGACTTAAGATGACTGCAGTTAAATAGCTTGTCCAGAGGGGAAAAAAAGGGAAGCATGAGGAAGCTGGGTGAGAAATTATGTGTTGTGATGACTTGACTCCCCCAGTTAGTATCCTTGCCAGAGCGCTATTGTTTCACTTCATGCTAAAGATGGATAAAGTCACTGTCTTTGCCACCTGCCCCTCTGGCACAGCAGCAAACCTGAAACACCCTAGCAAATCTCAATCTATGTGAGTAGATTAACTCTTCTTACAGGAAGATCCAACAGTAAAACAGAGTGGGATGCATCAGCAGGACAATAATACACCATTGCCAGTAGTTTAGCTTACATAATGAACATGTGTTTTCTTGCTCCATGATTTAGCGTGTACTGCCATCGCCTCTCATGGGCAACATCTGTCACTTCTGTTAAGGCAGAACTGGGAGCAAACCATGTCATGACTCTGGCTCTAAAATCACACTTCTGGCTCTAAAATTACAGCTTCGACATAAGGCTTTTCCACAGCCTAGAGGTCTCCTATGGCATGTCACCAGTGGGAACTTCCACAGCACTGAGGAGGTCCTGCTGAGATAGGAAGCAGGAAGAAGTGCCCTGTGGCAATGCTGCTGTGGTTTTCCATGCACTGTCACTGGTTGAAAGAACTTGTGAATACCTTCTCCTCCATATGATGGTCACAGTAAGCTGGAAAGAGGGGGAGGAGGACTGGGGGAAAAAAAGTGCTTTTTTTGGGTCAGAACCAAGCCCACAGATCCCAATACTTTTCATTTTGATATGCAGATTTGATATTTGCAGCTATGACTGGAGGCAGCCTGTTACTCCAGCGTGTTAGGCTGGGAAGTTGTCTATATCCAGAAAGTGCAGACTGTAGATTTCGAAAGACAAATGGTTCACCAGTTGAGATATGGATTCAGAATGCTGCCATCCTACGACAAATAGATAATTGCCTCCTATCTCCAGCAGGATGTCTGCTCAGGAACCAAAGGAAAGATAAGGCTTTATTCTTTTCCTATTGGAGAGCTGTTTGAGGGGGAATGAAATAAGACATCGTATTGCCATAGGATTATAATACAATAAAGATATAAACTTTTTGGACTGACCCCAAAGTCAAGGATTTATTTCATACAGAAATAAAGGCTGAGAAACTGTGTTTCAGGTTAAATGGAAAAAGCTATAAAGCATTTCATGTCTGCTGTAGCCTGATCAGGAGGTAGTGGAAGCAGCTGGGAGGAAATGTGACATTCCTTTTTCTTTAAAAAGTTCCAAGAACTATTTATATCCAGGTACAGCATCACAGTATTTGTTCTGGATGAGACCCCACTTGCAGCACTGTGTGCAGCTCTGGTGTCCTCAACATCAGAAGGACATGGAGCTGTTGGAACAAGTCCAGAGGAGACCATGAGGATGATCAGGGGCTGGAGCACCTCCCGTATGGAGTCAGGCTGAGAACATTGGAGCTGTTCAGCCTGGAGAAGAGAAGCTGTGTGGAGACCTCAGAGCAGCTTCCAGTGTCTGAAGGGGGCTACAAGGATGCTGGAGAGGAGCTCTTCATCAGGGACTGTAGTGATAGGACAAGGGGTGATGGGTTCCAACTGAAACAGGGGAAGTTCAGGTTAGATCTAAGGCAGAAGTTCTTCCCTGTGAGGGTGCTGAGGCGCTGGCACAAGGTGCGAAGCTGTGGNGGGAGACTGAGATGAGCTTTTAGGCAGAAGCTCTCCCTTCCCTGTGAGGGTGCTGAGGCGCTGGCACAAGGTGCCCAGAGAAGCTGTGGCTGCCCCATCCCTGACAGTGTTCAAGGCCAGGTTGGACACAGGGGCTTGGAGCAAGCTGGTCTGGTGTGAGGTGTTCCTGGCCATGGCAGGGGGTTGGAACTGGATGATCTTAAGGTCCTTTCCAACACAAATCAGTCTGTGAGCCTATGATTCAATGATTTTATGATTCTATGCTACTGAAGACTGACGTGGTCATGGTATTTCTCCCCCCTTCCCACAGAAGCCTAGCATTTAGGGATGCACCCTCAATGTGGGAGGACAAAGTTGGACTTCTTCATCTCTGAGGCGAATTCTGTAGCTCCAACATACTTTAATATAAATTTGCCTTCAAATACTTGAAGCTACACTGAGCCAGTAACCCCATAACCTGGTAGTGAGAGGCTCAGCAGTGAGCGAGCATGCGGGTTCTACTTTCCAATTCACTCAGTAGTAAGATGTGAATTTTCCCACCCTGTCACCCAATCTGGGGAAGGAATTGACACCACCAACGTTTTTCCTCTGTTTTCTTCAGCTTTACAATGCTGGAGCAGAATAAAACTCCAAAAACTTGAAGTAAAATGAACTGACATTTTCTAAGTATCTGTTTCTGCCCAAATTGTTCAATAAATTCAATATGAAACATGACTAAGCTAAGTAACAGTGGCTCCAAAACTCTTTCTCAGTGACAAATATACCATTGGCTAGAACAATTATTTTAGGTACCCCTAGGATTGAAGGAGACAGGAAAATCTGTTGCACTGACATTCTGGATTTGGAATTTCTCAAGAAAAAATGGAATAATGATAATTTTTTAAAATACAATTGTGTCTGCTTGACTAAAGGAAACACAGGGCCTTGAAATGAGGGAAACCTCTACCACAGCCCCACTTGCAGCTGGTTTAGCTGAGCCCTGTGTGTTTCACCAATCCCAGGGTAAGCAGTTCCTCAGGTTATTGGTGTCTTTTGGCCACTGCAAGTCTCTTTCCTCACTGTATCTGCCTGATGGAGATGTGCAGAGCTGCATGCAGAAGGGGGCCAGGCTCCTTTACAGTGCTGCTTGCCCAGAAGCTGGTTGACTGAGCCAACAGAAATCCAAGATGAAAGAATATGCACAAAACTTTGGATTTCTATTATCAAAACGTGCTTGATCTGACTTTTATCCAATGAACTTTTCAAATGAATTCAGCCCTTGGCACATTCATTATCAGTGAGAAAACATCTGTACCTTTAAGCCTACCCATGGTCTTTTCCTTCCATTTTTTTTTTTGCTTTCTCTGCTTCACTGTCTCTTTCGAGCCTTAGCAACCCTCCTCTTGCAGTAAATCCCAAATCTGAACAGAAATGTGCCTCGTTCTGTTGCTAGAACTAGGGACCCTCCCATTTATATGGGCAGGAACAGTGGTGACATTCAACATTGACACCCAAATCAGATGGAAAAGTGATGAAAAGGATGAGGGGGTGGTCAGACCTTTCTGCATTACTATTCAAAGTGATGTACATTACATTGGATGCATTTTCTTTCTCTTTAAGAATTAAATGTCCCTGCTTAGTCCTAACAATTATTGTCCAAACCTCCTTTTCACTTTGAGGAAATTAAAAGCTGTGGCTCAGACCCATCTCTATCTACATCTCAAATCATTCTTTAATGAAGAGAACAAGAATCTTGTCTCTTTGTTTTCACACAGGATTCATTTCAAAGCAGCTTGCTTGAGGATAGCATTTAATTGACCTCAGTGATGGAGCACTTGCAGGGTACCTCTTGCCTAGCAACAACAGCCAGGTAGAGAAGCTTTAATAACTGCTGGGATTTAGAAGCCAGACAATGCTATTGTGCAGCCATAGTTGCTTCTGAGCAGCCCAAAAGCGAGCCATCACTGCAGGCTGGCTCCACTAACACAACCTTAGGCCAAGGAGGCTGGCTTATAGGTCATGGTCCCTTGTGTTTTGCTGGCCATCCAAGCATTGGTGCATTGCTGGCTGTGTGAGGAAGAGTTGCTGCAGGCATCAATAGGTTGCCCCTGGATCTAGTGGCATGCCCAATCCTGCAAACTGTGAGGATAAACCCAAGGATAAAGTAGGCATCCTTCACCACTGAGACACTCCTGGGGCTCTCTGAGGAATATGGTACAGATATTGTGGCTTTCAACATTGCATAGACAGCTCGTTTCCCAAATGGCTTGCAGAGAGATCTACGTGGAAGCTTGACATTGCGGGTGGTGACCAGAACTGTGCCTCTTTGTAAATAAGCAATAGTTACCTGGCTAGGGTTCATTCTATGCTATAATGTATGTTAAGTGACAGACCAACTGAAGCAAAAAAGTGGTAAAAAGGGACTGGCACTTAAATTAAGTGCATCCAAACCCTCTTGAAAAAGAGCTCTTCTCTGCATCTTTCAGTTCCTCACAAAACAGAGAATTTCCAAAGCCGGCTAAGAGACAGGGTCTTCATCCTACTAAGCCAATATTGGGGTCAAGTCCTTTGTCTTTTAAACATAGGGCACTTTGGAAAATGAAGCTGACAAAGTGAATAATCAATATTTCCATTTATCCCCATTCCAGGTACAGATTTATATTTGGGATTGGTGAAGAAATGCGCTCCAAAGATTCTTCGTGTATTGCTAATAACTGAGCATATCCTACGTTTCCCTTTCTGCTATCAGAAATGCCTTTCTGCTGATTTTCAGTAGTCTTTTATTGCTCATTTTTGACTGCTTGGGAGTTTTATATCATATATGTGTGTGTGTGCTTGTGTCTGTATGTGTATATAGCTCATAACCCATTTGGGTGGACTTTGCAGTCTAATCCTCCTATAACATTTTCTTCCCCCAAATCTGTTGCTTTTCTTGCTGTAATCCTCAAGCCAGCCGCCATGATACCAAACAGCATAACTAGAGGAAAGAAGAAAATCTGATAGCTACTCCTAGTCCTCCTTTTTCTTGTTTTTCCAACTATCAGCATCCACAGCCACACAAGGGGATGCCACGTGAAAGGTAAGTATAGCCAAGCCTTGCTACCTGCTGCTGCTTGAGAGGAGGGGATGCAGATCCACAGCCATAAGGACTGAAATGATCTTTTGGGGTGGGCTAAACAGGAGAAAAGAGCAATATTTGAATGGAGAGTGATAAAACCAGAATGTCCTCTCCCAAGTGCTGAAGCATCTCACTTGGACTGTTAGCCTCCTTTGCTCTTTTGCACCTTGCCATGAGATCTGTTTAGGCCAGAAATGTGCCTATTTCTTCCTTGCACCATCAAAATCTTGGACTATAAATGTCTCATGGCCAAGATCTGCTTCATGTTAGCCAAGCACCCTTCATGCCTGCAATATATTACCAGCAGAATAACCACACTGGTCATGTTTTAGAGCTGAAGCTACCACCCCAAGAATAAGAGCATGTGCCACAAACTGGCCTTGTCTTTGGAGGAGTCCTGACTCATGGCTTGCTGAATCTGCCTGGTGTTGGTCAGTGGCACTTTGTTAAGCTCCAGTACAGCTCATTTTGTGGTATCTCTATCCTGGTTTCAGCTGGGATGGAGTTAATTTTGTTCCTAGCAGCTGGTGCAGTGCTGGGTTTGGGATTCAGTCTGAGAACAAAGCTGAAAACACACTGAGGGTTTAGTTGTTGCTCAGTAGAGCTTACCCTGATCAAGGACTTTGCAGTGTCTCATGCTCTGCCAGTTTATCTCTCTCTGTTATTTATCTTGCTATATTGATTACCTTATCACAGTTACATTATACTAATACATGTACATATTATATTATACTAACATATATGTGTATTATACTAATATACGTACATATTATATTATACTAGTATATATATGTATTATACTTCTACATGTAGGACTGCCTGGTACTTTGTTACCAGCTGGGGTTAATCCACAACAGTCTTAGATCAGAACAATCCTAAGGGGAAAAATGAATCCCTAAGTCTTCACTGCCTTGCTCTGTGGCTGTATCCTGATCCGTATGAAGCGGAAGGTATCAGTCTCCTGGTTTGTACTCAATGTTCTGGTGGAGTCATGCTTTGGTGTGGTAACAACTTGAAAGGGAGAAGGCAGAGGCTGCTTTACACATCTTACTCTCTGGTGTGCAGTAACTTTCCCTGCTTCTTCTGCTTTTCTTTCCTGTGCTCTTATCCAGGAATGTATCTCCATGAGCTTTTGTATTCTCACACAACTGAAGTCAGCCCATGCTCTGAGAGTCAGCTCTAAAGTGGAAGATGGAGAGATGCAATCAGCATGGAGTTGAGTCCAATGCAGAAGCACTGTCCTGTGAGGGGCTGTAGCTATTGCGGATCTAATACTGCCTTAACCTGGCTGTATTATTTCTGCCTGGCTCAGAGCACTACCGAGGCAAGACAACATTTCCCTGCAGAAAATGCATAGAATCCTATTGCTGGTTTGTTAATCCAAGCAAGTCTGAAGCAAGTCCAAGCAAGACGAAGGCTCTCTGATCTTGCAGCTCCTGACATCTGTGCCTACTCTGGTAACAAAAGGGCCACTGGTGTAGGTGGCTTTTTGATATGGAAACTGCAATGTGACCTGAAATGAACTGAGACCACCTGGTTGTTTGCCTTAACAAAGGAACTGAACAGAGAGCAGGGCTTTTTTATTTCTAACAGGTTTGATCTGGGAATAGGAATACTGATTCTCTGGGGGGTGAAGATTATCTCTTCACATTAAAATTCATACTGCACCCCAAGAGCATTCCTTTGCCTTTTACTTGTCTCTTTCCCCCCCTCTCCCCCTCAATTCCCTATTTCTCTTCATCTTCTCCTGCTTTTCTTTTCTTCCTTCCTTCAGTTCTCAGAGGTTTTTCAAAGCAAAGCTAACCGTTGCAATCACAGTCTGCTTCCACACACAGTGACTCCTGCTCTGTGCTCACATTTTAACCCAAATGTTGTTTTCCCATCTCACCTCTAGGTTGTTGAAATAAGCAGAATGCCTGAAGACACTGAGGAGCACATTTCTAATGGGTAAGGGAGGGAGATAAAGGAAAATTAACATCCATGAGACTCGCAGGGGTACTGGGAGGGGTACTTTCCTGACCTGCAGGTACTAAGATGCCTATTGCCTAGTCTGGCAACTGGTCTTCTAATCTTGATATGCTGGTGCCTATATTCACACTGTAATCAACATCTACCTCCTGGCTACATTTTAGATTGGATTAGGGCATGAGTTTCCTTCTCACTTTACAGTCAACATGAGCAAATGCTTTGTTTATCAAAGCAATCTGAGCAATGCCTAATGGAAAGCACTAGATCTATCCAGAACAATTAGAGCTATGGAACAGATACCTTACAATAACAGGAAATCTATTCTGCTAAAAGCTTCCTTTAGGATCATTATCTAGAGACCTGCTAACCCTGTAATTGTTCCCTCAGCACAAGCATCCTCTTCAAAGAAAAATAAAGACCACAGTGGTTTGCTTCTGAGTATGAGCAGTCTGGCTGGTTGCTGCTCTGATGCATGCAGCTCCCCATGTGAATGGCTTCCCTACATGAGAAAATGTATCCTGAGAGCTTTGCAACTGGATTTCCTTACTAGTGCACATCCTTCTTATTTAATAACATTGGAGAAAAGGGTACCTCTGTGTCCTATAGCCTCTTTTATTTGTTTTTAACTAACAGAAGAGTTTCATCTAAATCAACCCCAAATGTACGTTACCAAAGAGTGAGACTGATGTCTGTATAATTGCCTACATATTGTGGCATTTCAGTTCCTAAAAGGGAACTGAAGAAAGACTTTTCATAAGAAAGATGGGGAGAGACTTATTAGCAGGGCCTTTTGTGACAGGACAAGGGGTGATGGTTTTAAACTAAAAGAGGGAGATTCCAGCTGGATGTGAGGGAGAAATTCTGTACAATGAGGGTGGTAAAATACCGGCACAGGTTGCCCAGAGAGGTGGTGGATGCCCCATCTCTGGAGACATTACAGACTGGGCTGGATGTGGTTCTGGGCAACCTGATCTGTCCATTGCAGGGGGTTGGACTGGATGAGCTTTGAAGGTCCCTTCCAACTCAAACCATTCTATGAGTCTATGACCCTATGATTTATAGATGAACCTAAAGATAATGCTATTCCAAGCCCTTTGCCATGGGCAGGGAAAAATCATTGGTATCTGTTTGTGAAAAGCTGCTTCCTTTCTTCTCATTTTATACATGGACAGGACAGATCTCTGGTATTTCAAGTGGGTTTTTCCTCTCAAATGATTCCCTTATATTGACTTCTATAATGTTTATAAATATTTTTTATTCTCCATACTTGGAGAATACTTTATGTCAACACACTTTGTCTTCAAACTTCCTCCCAAACTTGCTGTTATGGCTCTTGTCACATGCATGGTAGCTAAGCCTAAGCGTAGGCATGGCTTGGTATCTGCGGGGCTGGGACTCAGCCCTGTCTTTGTCTCCAGCTGGCTGGAGGCTCTGCCTTGGGCTCAGACTACCTAAGTTACCATGGAGGTCAATCCTGGTCTGTCTCAGCCATAGAATGGGCTGTTAAAACAATTGACACCTGAATATTGTCACAGAAACCTCTTTTAGTTTATCTACTTTAACAAGCATAAAACCTTTCTTGATAGAGCTTTGGCACTTACAACAAGTGCAAAACAATAACAATGAGCCAAAAATGCAAATAAATGGACAAATAACAGGACAGTCAGGCTTGCAAAGGAGATGATGCTTCACAAGGTTGTCCTGCTTATCTCCCATGGTTAATACCAGGAGGCACCTCAGTTCAACTGAATACCCTTGGGAAGGCAGTGAGCAATGAGCAACAGTTGGAGGAGGTGGAATCAGAGGAGAAATGCTTTATCAAGCTGATATTTGAGTGTGTTAGCAATAGAAGGGAAAACAAAGGCTGGGCAGGTGAGTAATATCTGTGGCAAAGCAAAAACCTGCAGAGAATGAAAGATAGGGATGAATCCAGGAGAGAGCCCTGTGCTGATGGGGAATGAGAACCTGAAGTCAGGGCCAGAGCTCAGCAACCTGCAGCCCTTGTTTAAATCCTGGTTGGAACACAAAGTGCCAGCATACCCTTGTGCCGGTCATTCTGGGCAGTAGATTGCACTAACCATGGCAACCCATGAATTGGAGCTAAAATCATCACTCTTCACATGCTTGCCTGCCAGTGTGGCACCTCCTGGTGTACTGCTCCTCTGCCAGAGCCTGTTCCAACTGCCCTCAAGCCTGCACCTGAAAATCAATGAAATCAAAACAACTTCATAGCTGTCCTGGCTCTTTCGCATTAGCAAAGCCTCCCACCACATCAGTAATACCCAGTGTTCACAACAGGGAGATACGTGGTATGCTTTTCCAGAGAAAATCCCCCAGGAAAGAGGTTTACAGCATGCAGAGGGAGGCCTTTCCTGATCCCCAGTGCATTTCACACCAAAATAAGGTTTTGATGGTATAGTTTGGGAGTTATACTATATTGGTTGTATTATTTATGGCTGGCAGTGCTCAAGACTGGGTTGGATGGGACTTGGAGCAACCTGGTCTAGTGGAAGGTGTCCCTGCCTGTAGAACTGGAGGAGATTTAAGGTCCTTTCCAACCCGAACCGTTCCATGATTCTATGATTATTGTATTATATTGGGGTGGTTTGGGTTTTTTTTTAAGCATCTTAACAATTTCAAGATCAGCAAGCCTCTAACTGATTTATCATCACCCTTGAAATTCTCACAGTGGTTGATAGTAATAATTATGTTTCAGCTTTTAGGAAACCCTAAGCATTCAGTTTCAAGGCTGTCTTGCTGCTATGACATTCCCAGGAGCTTTAGGCCACAATAAGCAGGGATTTTTCTGAGGGATGATACAGCACTAAAAAGCTACTGTCTCTGGAAGCCAGCAGAGACCTTAGGAAGGTAAGTCTTGTGGTTTGGCCACACTGCACCAGGAAATCCCTTTTTATTTCTCTTTACTGCTGCCGACTGGCTAAAGAAACTCTTAAATGCTTATCAGCAGGACAAAAAGGATGCTGTTTATCTGCCAGGAATGTGTTACAGAAAGGGAGATGCCAGAATTTGGAGGGAATAAAGTCTTTCGTACAGCAGTCTGACACTGTGTGCATCAGCTGCACTTGAAGGACTGGAAAAACACGTACAAACAAACAAGCCCTAAGCCAATATCCATTTGAATTTTAAATACATCCACTCCAGATGTGCTGTCACACATTTTGTGTTCAGTTGCTTGCAGGTATGGGGGAAATCATGATTTCCACATTCAAATAAACCCAGAAGAGTCTTTTGAAAGTTTGTATTTCTGTCTATTTAAAAAATAAGCATTTCCTTCATGTTTATGGATGTTTGCACTGGAAATGACTGCAGATTTATTTAGTCAGGGAATAAAAATGACATCACTTGATTTATTTGAGCAGCCACTAGAAAACAATGTGCATATTAAGGTATGTGAGTGATTACTTAAAATGAACATTCCATCTACAGAGAGGCAGGATCATTAAGATGCAAGATGTATTGGATAAACTTAACTAAGGAATGAATCCAAAAGAAAAGTGTGATCCTTCATCAATTATTGTATAAATGGGAGAAAAGACTGCATTAATTGTATAAATTATTCATCCTCAGTAAGGTGAGCAGCAATAATAGCTTTCTGTCTCAGGGAGAGAAGAATGATAACAAAGAAATTTTGCTTATTATCTTTACTATGGCAAAGTAAATAAAACTGGGGAATAAAGGGAAAAGTCTGGGGGTATTTCTAAGTTTATTGGGGAGATCTTGTTGTTCATTGGGTTTTCTTCTCTCTGCTGTTCTACACAGCACCGGTGAGCTTGTCTCACAGACAAAGCTTTTGAAAATTTGACTGATGAAAATCATAGAATCCCAGACTGGTTTGGGTTGGAAAGGACCTTAAGATCATCCAGTTCCAACCCCCTGCCATGGACAGTGACACCTTCCACTAGACCAGATTGCTCCAAGCCGCATCCAACCTGGCCTTGAACACTACCATGGATGGAGCAGCCACAGCTTCTCTGGGCACCCTGTGCCAGCGCCTCAGCACCCTCACAGGGAAGAGCTTCTGCCTTAGATCATGGGTACTTCCTGTGGTGCAGCACTGTTTTCTTGAATGACGGTGATGATGCTGGTGACTTCCTTGCTGTACAGTTATATTTTCAGATATTCAGCTTGGACTTTTATTAAAGAAACACTATTCCTGAATGCAATACATATGCCCTTGGCAGATCCAGCATTAATTCATGCTATCTGTATAAGACTTCTGACTTCTGCAAAGGAAAGTTTGCCCCAGTGAACTGCTGAGCACTAATGATTTCTTCTACTTGGAGCTGCTGTTTGGTGCAAAATGAGGAGCTGGTTTTCCATTTAGCATGGCCTCCCTCCAAAATGAACCAGCCATCGCTTCATGTAACTTACCACTGCTGAAATAACCCGAGGGGCACTCAGCCTCCACACAGTGAACATAGCATTAAGCAGAGCAATCAGCCTGAATCACACCAACAGTCTCTGTACCCCTCCAGGAAACCTGCTGGCCTCACCGGTTGCCTAGGGACACTGGATAAGGATTCACTGTATGATCAGGAGGTATAAAAGGATGTTCTGAGCTGCAATATCTTGTGTAGCTCATAGTAAAACCCATCTGACAGCACAGAGATCTTCAGTAATATTTCAGGAGGCAGTTACCATCTGTGTACCGAATACTTCCAAGTGGCAAAGCTGTAGGAACCCTCACTAGGATTTTCAGCTCGGTCTGCTTCCCAGCTCAAAGCTAGAGAGTTTTTACTCTCTACCAGTAAGGAGGGGACAGCAAAGGTGTCTCACCTCCTTGTTTGTCCCCACCAGAAGTCTCTTCTGGATTGATGTGAACATACCTGGCTACCCCATTGTTCTCCCTGGGGACTCAAGGATGTCACAACTCCTTGTGCTGCTTTTAGTACACAACCTGGTGCAGATGCAGTGCCCTAGAGAGTATGTTCTCTCTCCTCCTGTTTTATGTACAGCTTTGCCTTGCATCTGAGGTTTGGTCTTTAAAGGACAAGCTTGGGGATTTTGTATCATCTCTGTGGCAGAAGGACAGCGGTATGTATTATGAAGTTAGTACCCAAAAGAGCAGCGGATGATCTATGGACACAAAAATAGAGCTTAAGCTAGCCCCAGGATTGTATGTTCTCGGTATGAACAGGTTCTACAGAAAGTTTCTGCTGATCTGTGCCCTTTCAGCATTCAGGATATCTGTCTTCTGGGAGGAGTTCAGCTCTTCCGAAACCCAGCTCCATTCCCCAGAGGGTAAAGCAGCCTCTTCTCCACCTGCTTTTGAGAACAAGAGGCATACTGAAGTAAATAGCTTCAACTGACAGTACAATTTCTCACGCTTACACAATCTCTATTGCCACAGCGTCAGAGAACCAACCCCGCACCCTCAGTTTTCGATGTCTTTCATCCTTGATGAAAAAGGTGTTGCTATTTTTCCGTGTTAAGCATTTGGCAACTGAGGCACAGAAAGGCTAAGATTACATCTGCACAACACAATGCAGCTCTCAACCAGCAGGATCTAAGATGCAAGGTTCTAAAGAGACACAAAAAAGACACAAAACCCAGTACAGCCCAGTAAGTTCTCCGGCTAGTTAATTCACCCCACCGGAAAGCAGGGCTATATAGAGGGGCACAGTGATGATGGGTGGGAAGTGCTGGGAAGATGTCTAATTACTGCTAAGTCTAAGGACTGACTGCTCTGCTCCCCTTCCTGAGAAGGCTGTTAAATATCCTGCTTTGTTCCTACAGACCCAAGTTAGGATGCACACCATGGATTCCTAGAGAACCAAATTCAAATCTAGACAGCCTCTTAGCTTAGTGCCCTAAAACCTGCACAAATCAGCACAGCAGCATTAGGAGCCACTTGAACAATCAAAGTGTAAATGCAACATTATCAGAGCATCATGTCCAGCTCTCCAAGGCTTTGAAGACAACTGGATCTAACTACACACTTTTCAGTTGAAACCAAATGTTAACACTTCACATTATTCGTTGGGCAGAACCTCGCTTTTTGGATACATTCTACATAAGTTAAAATAGCTCCAGAAAATGCTCATTTCTTCCTCATTCAACATTCCAGGAAAGTCTTAGCAGTTTTATACGTGGAATAAGAGATTCAGCTGCAGTTTTCCTGGACCATCTGCTGCAACTGCACCTACAACATTACCACAAAGTCTTGTTAAAGCCCACAGTGGTCTTCAATCACTGACCGTTAGTGATTAGTGGACAGGCACTACCCTTGTCCACCTTAGATGACAAATATTTTGCCAGAGTGGGACTGGGTATGACTGACAACAGAAAATCCCTGCTTGGGAGCTTTATAAATCCATGATGAAAGGGCCATCAGTGCCAGGCACATTTGGTGTCTCAGTGAATTGGCTCATTTCAGTACCTAACACAGCTCATTTAAAGGCAGAATATTATGCAGAAGGCACCTGATTCACTTTCCTAATGAGGCTGTAGTGCAGCTTAAAGGGGAAATCTTGCTGTCTCAAGCTCTTTCCAACTTCATTATGTTTGCATCAGGACACCTAACATCACTAATAGCTCCCTTACAGAAAGGACTCATTACATACCTGCCAGTGTGAGAGCCATGGGGAAGTGCTGGTCTCCCCATGGATTCCCTTATGTGACTCATGCTGTCTCTGCTAAGCATCTATATAGGCATTTGTGTTATTTGGTAGTGCTGTCCTATTCTACAAGTTGTTTACCATGCATACTATTTATATCTTTTATCAGAGCTTGAACATCTGTACCAGAGATGTTTGTATAAAGCAACAGAGGATATGTATGCAATAAATAACCAGTCCTTACCCACTGAGGAATGTTCCTGCTGTTAAGCTGATTTGTTATGATTTCACTCAGCAACAGATAAAGATGATGGAATATGACTTCTCCCTGACAAAAACTTGGGTTTCTTCCCAGAGGCTCAGAAGTGCCCAAGCCTCTAGATTGTCCCTGCAGTCTCCTCTGCCTGTGTTTTATATGATGAGCATTCCCTTCCTACGCAAACAGGTTATTCCTTTCAGGCCACAACCTCTCACGTGATAACGCTTTATGCTGAACCACCCTTGATGATCATTTTGGAGCAGATGGACACAATCTAGCTACTTTGGCTTGCAGATAACATTTTTTATTCCCCTGCATTTTGCATAGCAGCCCTTCATGAGCTTCTATTTCTTTTCCAGGGAAAACTCCCTTTAAAATACAGGCAAGAAGAAAACAACAACTTTATACCAAAGACAAACAAAATGTATTGGGAGCAGCAACTTCTCCCCCATGTGACTGTAAGAGCACAGAAGTCTTCACGACCAGTTTCATAGGAAAACAACTCCAAGATGACTGTTTCTGGAAGCAAATCCCACATCCCTGCCCCATCCCTGGCAGTGTTCAAGGCCAGGTTTGATGGGGCTTGGAGCAAGCTGGTCTGGTGTGAGGTGTCCCTGCCTGTGGGAGGGGATTGGAACCAGATGATCTTAAGGTCCTTCCAACCTAAATCAGTCTGGGATTGTGTGATTCTTTGATTGGTATTCTCAGCTGCAGCAGAATCAGAGATCCAGTGCACACCAGTTACCCCAGTACATCAAATCACAACATATCACAGCTATGTTCACCCCTGTATGGTGTGTACAGACACCAACAGCCCTGGGTTCTGCTTTCTCTAACAGATCCTCTTCTCCGTTCCAGTCTCTGCTACCTTTTGCTTATGGATTTGCAAGTTGTGTGAAGCAAGGCTGGCTGTCAGTGTTGGCCGAGGGTGAAGCTGTCCATGTAAGATACAGTCTTTAGGCATGACCGCAGTATATAAAGCAGCTGTTTGACCCAATCTGTTTAATAACAAAGGAGGTGAAATACTTGGAAATTCAGCTAGAATACCCAGTGAGTTCCCTACATCTCCCAAGCACAGGTTACTCATCTGGTGCTCTTTGGGCAGCTGGATGAGTGTCACACAGCTGGCTGAAAGCTGCCTTGGTTTACACAACGAGAGCAAATGCTATCTCATACAGCAGCTGTGTTTCAAGCACCATGAACTGCATCTTGATCACTTTCTTTGAGCCTTCATCACCTCTGGTACTACCTGTCTCAGGGACATCTGCACTAAATACACACTCCATCATTTCAGGATTAGCTGAGCTTGGTTTGCTGTTGACAGCGCAGGGTAGAAACAACCAACCTAAATATTAGTCTAGTGAACTTTCTCTCCTTGGGCCAAAGAACACATTTACGTGTGTCTGCCACTGTGTGAGGTTATTGGACGTTGTCCCCAGGCTGACCATGGGGGTCTGTGCCCATATAACTGCCTGTATGGTTATCCCTTTAGTGGTTTCATTCTAGGTGGGAAAAAAGTAGGGAGTTGAATGTCTCATTGACAACTATTGGTAGGAACAACACTGGCTCCATCTTTGAGGTTTTCATTTAGATATGTTACACACACTGAATGTGAGGGTAAAGAAGTTGAAGTGAGAGATTTGCTCCTCAAAAATAAGGAGGTTTAGAATTCTTCTGTTTCTATTTATAGATATTCAGTGTTTTCTTCTAACTTGCTCTGTAATTTATAGGGCATTTCCAGGCAAAGGATATGACTCCCACAGACAAAGCAGAAAAATATTTTTGACTAAGCAGCACGTACATGGTTTTCTTCATTTTATCCCATCTTTCTCTCTTCCCTGGATTCCCTGGCTAAATTCACCTTTCCAAGATGATTAACGCCAGCTGTCCCTCAGCAGTGTATCAACATCACTGTGGTCAGTGAAGCTCACCACTGAACAACATACCCAGCTCCTGAAGTGACTGCTAAAAGCATTTAAAGTCTTGCCTAAGAAGAATGCAATAAAAAAAAAAACAAACAAATAATGTTAACAAGGATTAAGCCTTCTGATTTTCTACACCATTTCCAGCTGGACCAGGGCACTGCAAGTTAAGCTAATGGAAGGTAAAAGCCAAATTAGTCAGGTTTGATGGAGCTTTCATTGCACATTGATGGCAGAGGCAATTATTCCTCAGTCTCTGTGAGCTTCAGTCCATAGACTCACATACCATAGAAAGCTGATACAGTAAGGCTGGCCTGCAAACCTGATGTGCTCGACTCTTGTCCTTTTCTAAGAAAATGACTGTAGAAAAGGAAGGAGAAATGTAAAATGGTATCTGCTGCTCTAGCTCTCCTCCAGCCTGAGTTAATAGCTCTGCTTACAAATGCTTTCACATTTATCCCACATTAAGACCAAATATTTCCATATTTAACCTATATTAGGACCAAATACCTCAAATCCTGTGTTCAATTCTGGGCCCCTCACTGCAAAAGAGACCTTGAGGGGCTGGAGCAGGGTCAGAGAAGGGCAACAGAGCTGGAGCAGGGCCTGGAGCACAAGTGTGATGGGGAAGGGCTGAGGGACCCTGGGGGTTCAGTCTGGAGAAGAGAAGGCTCAGGGGGGACCTGATCACTCCCTACAGCTGCCTGACAGGAGGATGGAGTGAGGTGGGGTCGGTCTCTGCTCCCAAGGAACAAGGGACAGGACAAGAGGAACCGGCCTCAAGCTGCCCCAGGGCAGGTTTAGATGGAGCTGAGGAACAATTCCTTCCCCAGAGGGTGCTCAGGCATTGGAACAGGCTGCCCAGGGCAGGGCTGCAGGCACCGTCCCTGCAAGTGTTCACCCAGCGTGGAGACGAGGCCTCAGTGCCATGGGTTAGTGTTGGCCTTGGCAGTGCTGGGAACGGTTGGACTGGGTGAGCTTGAAGGGCTTTTCCAATGTGGTTGATTCCATGGTTACCTAAATCAAGACCCTTCTCATCACTGTCAATGTTTAAGCATAATCAAAAAGAGGGGAAAACCAGAAATGTCTCAAGCACACACAAAAATAGACGGAACAATTAAAAACAAGTTATACATCTTCAATAAAAAGAGCAACTTAGGGAATTGTTCAGCAGCTGCATCAGCCAAAACAGGCACATGGACATAGTGGCAGCATCACNAGAAATGCCTTAAGAACACACACAAAAAAAGATGGAACAATTCAAAACAAATTCTCTTCAATAAAAAGAGCAACTTAGGGAACTGTTCAGCAGCTGCATCAGCCAAAACAGGCACATGGACATAGTGGCAGCATCACAAGAATATTCACCACCTCAAGAAACTACACTGAACTGAACACTGATAGCTGTTTCCAAGGAAACGTTGGTTAAAAGATGTGTAAAGAGAGGGGTGAAGGGGAGGTGGGTTTAAGATTTCACTTTATTTTTTGTTGTCCTCTTATGATTTGATTGGTAATAATTTAACCTGATTCCCCCAAGTTGAGCCTGTTTTGCTCATGATGATAATTGCAGAGTGCTCTTTCCCTGTCCTTATCTCAACCCAGTATCCTTTTCTTCTATTTTCTCTCCCCTGTCCAGTTTGAGGAGCAAATGGAGCAGATTTGGTGGGCCCATGCAGAAAATAAGTCAGTGCAAAATGCCCTCACTTTGTGTTGGTGGTTTTCTTTCCCCATAGAGTTATGTGTACAGTCAATGTTTTTGACCTGAAGTGGTCATTTCTGCATGCTTTCCCATGCCAGATATCTTAAGCATCTTAATCCAACTATCTATGCTGTTTATACAACATTAGATGTCCAAATCCAATAGGAAGTGACTCTCATGTCTAGCTAGTATGTCACCACACAACCCTCTCAATCCTATAGAGGAGCACTCACTCTCCTGTCACACTGGCCGTGTTGTAAAGACTGTCCCTCTGTCCATCACCTCCCAGGTCAGAGGAAACAGAAGAGAGCTGTCTCAGAGAGATGCCAGTCTGGCTAGCAGCGAATGCTTACACAGCTTACAAAGAGAAGTAGATGACCCTGTGCTCCTTTGGAAATGCTGGCGATCAAAGGAGTGACTGGGGAGAACCTAAGAGCAGCCAGACCTACATCAAATTACAAACAGCAGAAGAAAGAATTGCAGTGGACGTAAACCCACGTCCGTTTTAGGAAGTCTAGCACACTGTTCCCATGCTTTGATCTGGAAAACAAAGCAACTGTAAGGTAATATAAAGCTGATGTAAGTGAGAAAGTGCTGAACTTCATGAAGTAAGACACAACTAGCATAAACTAAAAGCTGTGAGATGGCCAAAAGC
This sequence comes from Agapornis roseicollis, assembly GCA_002631895.1. Lineage (NCBI taxonomy): Eukaryota > Metazoa > Chordata > Aves > Psittaciformes > Psittacidae > Agapornis > Agapornis roseicollis. Next base: position 181 of record NDXB01004281.1, on the reverse strand, counting down.
CTTCCTATTTCTCCCATAGGATAAAATAACCCCCTTAACCCTTCCTCATTTCCTTATGTTAATGAAATGGCGTCAGTATTGATTTGAGCCCCTAAGAAATCACTCTGTTCTTCCTCATGTGTCTGCAAAACTCCAACCCCTTCACTTCTCTGCAGTGATACAAGCGGTTCATTACTTTCTC
>NDXB01004279.1:209177-222409 GCA_002631895.1 Agapornis roseicollis | reverse complement strand
TGACATGGTTTAGTGTGAGGTGTCCCTGCTTATGGCAGGGGGGTTGGAACTAGAGATCTTAAGATCCTTTCCAACCCTAACTATTCTAGGATTCTATGGCCCTTCTGACTTTGAGTGGCATAACCAGGTAATAGCAACAATTACAACTACAGTCCCCTGCTGAACCTCAAGAGGATAGGCCATCTGCATCGTTCAGTCCTTGTAGCCTGGGTTGTATTATATGCTTGAGGATTCAGAGATTTTGGGAAGTTTTTCCTCTTTTTATCACTTTATATTCTATCTTCTTATCAAGGTTCTATAATACCCCAAACACATTCCCTTCCATCAATATCTGTTAATGTGGCAGGAAACCACTGGACCTGTGGAGGGACTGCACATAGTCCAGCTACCAGTATCTGCAAGGATGATGCAGTTTCACTAGTAGCTTTGAAGATTCAGTTTTTCTTCTCTAGTACTGCATTAGAAAACCTGGACTTTAATATTAACATATTCCTGCTGTGTTAAGGAATGTCTTTTTTTGCTAATGTCTTTAGAGCTGAATGTCTCTACACCATGAAGCTGAAGGTTTTCCACTGATTTTCACTAAATAACTTTGGAGTTACTGCTCCATAAACATAAGGGAATCAGACCACATTATGCTTTTGTAGCATCTGAATTTGCAAATCCAAGAGCACTAGTTTTCTTGTGGTCACAGATGTAGCTAAATAGACTTAAGGGGCTGTTTTCCTAGATACACCTTTGTTTATGTCTCATCAGGCTGCATATTTACTGCTTAAATCAGCCAAAAAATGCTTACAGAACACAGAAATAACCTGCCTTATGACTCATATATTACCAGGTCCAAATTGTTCTTAATCTGCTCCAGTCCAAAGTTAACATATTTATAAAATAAACCTCAGTGTTTGACTAGAAGTGCAGAACTTGTATCTTAAAATCATTCAATTCTAATGCCACATCATGTTAACATTTCATAATACTGGACATCTGCCTTTGACAAATAAATATGTCACATTCAGGCAAAACAGTTGTAGGAGAATATAAAGGATGTTACTAATCTTTTTTGAAAGATGAACATAATGAATAGACAGAGTTAAGACCATGTTTTCCACAAATACAGATGAGCAAACAGCTAAAAGTTAAGATGACATCAAAGACTGTAAATTCATAGAGTTTTATCCACAGCTTGTATCATACATCTGAGCACTGCAATTTCTATCTTCCTTTCTATGATTTACTCAAAGAGGTGGATTTTACCTAATTGTTCCCAAGGATTACGGGTTTTGTCTGGCCAATTAACAGTCTTCCCCATGATTTTTTTTGTTTGGTTTGGTTCTGAGAGTTGAGAAATGCTGCAGATATTAAGCAGAGCAGACAACCTTCATCTTCCATCCACCTGCTAATTCTTTATCGGGTATTCAACATAAATTCCTTGCTTAGAAAGGAATTTCTGCCACAGAAATGAACAGCAGCTGAACGTGCAGAAAGTGAGGAACACAGACAATGCCAAGGATAAAGCGTTTTCTATCTCTGTGAGCTATTTTTAGTTCACAGACTGTTATTCCACTGAGTAAACTCGAGTCAAGTAAAAGAATTTGCACTTTGCAGGCTCATCTGCATAGAGCACTGGATCAGTCAGAATTCTCAATACCTTTAATGTGCTCATACATTTAAGACTTGGCTGGTAATGTTGTGGCTGGCAGATTGCTGTGGGAAATCCAGCAGAACTTCTTCTATAGACCAATCATCCTGCTGTATAATAAAATACACCCAAAATTTTCATTGTGCTAAAATAGGTGCCATGACCATCTAAAACCAGCTGGTAACTTGCAGATGCCCATGCTATATTTATATTGTTTCAATAAAAATGGCAATCAGCGCTTTCGCGATCCTAAGTGCCTCTTGATGGTCTCCTGGCTCTTTTTCCCTGTTATCAAAGGTAATGGTAAGATTTCAGGTCTCCCATTTCTCAGAGCAAAAGGCCATGACTCACGCATTAGGGTGGAGATATGGGCGACAGTCTAAATCACCAATTCCCAATGATCAATTTAGCAATTCTGACTTCAGCACTTTCTGTACTATTTTCTCCTGGCAATGACAGTGTAATTGTCACTGACATTGTCTTGCCATCTAGCTTTTAAGCATTTCAGTCTTTCCTGATACAAGTGTAGGTGGTCTTCCATTAGCTAAGATGTTTCTATTTTTAAAGAAGGCCACAGGAACCTTGATCCCTTTTCTCTTGTGTCAAGTTCAAAAATAATCCTTTTGTGCCAGTGTTTTTCACCCTTTTTCTCATTGCTAAATCCATCTTATTTTCCCCTTGTGGATACAATTTCTGCTTTAAATGTATTGTCATTAGAATGGCAGAAAAGCATGGATGTCAGGACCCATGCAGATTCACAGACCCTACATTGAAAACTGCAGCTTTGCTGTTATTGGGAAATAGCATTTGTCCCAGTTGCAGCTGGAATAGAATTAATTTTACACTTAGTACTTAAAAAAAAAAATGCAGAATCCTTACCTTAAAACAATCTTTAGGCTAGCAGATCACTGGAAAGCAGTGTTTCAGACAGATTTCTGGCTAAGGCTTTGGAAGAACACACAATTATATGGATTAATTTTTTCTTCCTCTAAATGCTTTTCCACAGTACTTTCTTCTACATTATCCCATTGAAGTGGGACTTTGCACTCTTGGCTCTATAGGAATGCATCTCTAACCCGAGGATTTACCCAATTCATCTTTATGCTACCATTCCAAAAATAATAACATCAGTAAAATTTATGCTGAGATACATTAGTAGAAACATATCTCACTGTGATGATGAACCATACCTCTGTTCTTAGGTTAACAGGTAGTTCTCATCAATTTCTTGCCAACCTAGCAACTAGGTCTCTGCTCTCGTGAGACCTCACTTGGAGTATTGTGTACAGTTCTGGTGTTCTCAACATAGAAAGGACATGGAAATGTTGNACCTCTGTTCTTAGGTTAACAGGTAGTTCTCATCAATTTCTTGCCAACCTAGCAACTAGGTCTCTGCTCTCGTGAGACCTCACTTGGAGTATTGTGTACAGTTCTGGTGTTCTCAACATAGAAAGGACATGGAAATGTTGGGAACAAGTCCAGGGGAGGGCCACAAGGATGATCAGGGGACTGGAGCATCTCCCATATGAAGACAGGCTGGGGAAGTTGGGGCTGTTCAGCCTGGAGAAAAGAAGGCTGCGTGGAGACCTCATTGCAGCCTTCTAGTATCTGAAGGGGGCCTATTACAATGCTGGAGAAGGACTCTTCTTCTGAGACTGTAGTGACAGGACAAGGGGTAACAGATTCAAATTTAAACAGGGGAGGTTTAGATTGGATCTAAGGAAGAAATTCTTTCCTGTTAGGGTGGTGAAGCACTGGACTGGGTTGCCCAAGGAAATTGTGAATGCTCCGTCCCTGGTGGTGTTCAAGGCCAGGTTGGATGAAGCCTTGGGTGACATGGTTTAGTGTGAGATGTCCCTGCTTATGGCAGGGGGGTTAGAACTGGATGATCTTAAGGTCCTTTCCAACCCTAACTATTCTATTCTATGCTATGATTCTACATCTCCATGTCCTGGGCATAACATATTCTGGTTTGTGGCTGCTGGGTGGGATGTTCTGTGCATTCATCCAGTTGATGCTGTAAGGATCATGTCCAGCTCTCATTCCACAGGTTCATTACTGGACAAAGTGAAGCAGATTTCTCTTTCCCTACCAGTGTGACTACTTCCAGTATCACTTCTTGACAGCTCTTTTCAATGTGCTAAAGTAGAATGATAAACTGCTCATGGAAAAGCAAGGCTTCTCCATTTTGTTTGTCTGCTTGAAAGCTTGTGGCAGCTGTTCTCAAACTCCTCTGTAGTATTAGCTCACACAAGTAGCTTCCCCTTAGGCTCACTCAGGTACACAAAATGTTTAGATGATACATAGGTTATTGAGCATCCTGAGTGTCTGGTACAACTGTGTAGCTCTGCTTCCAACACCTCACATCTGGCAGAGACTTTTGAGTGCATCTAGCAAAATCCATGAGCTGCCTCTGTGTTAATAAGCAGATAGATACGGTCTTACCTCTTTTTCAGAATATCAGAGACCAGAAATACTTCTGCTAATCACTGTCATGACAGAGTAACCTTAGGCCATTTTCTTAGATGTCTTTGAGAAGGAGGAATCTCCCAAATGTAGCTGTTAGAAAGGTTAGACATCCTGTCTATATAAAACTAGCTTAATTAGTCTTCTTCAGTTGAGGGAGAGCCAGGATTCCCCCTTTATAAGCATTTTTTTCTGAGTTGGGATGAATCTGTCTCCCTTGAGGTCTCTACCTCTGTGCATTGATGAGAGAGGGAGCTCTACTGGTATGCACAGCTAGGCTCCAGGCCTTTGGATGTTTAAAATTGAGTAGGAATAAATTCACCCATTCTGCTTATTTTTTTCACATATTGTAACAACTGGGGATAATTTGCGTAACCTTCTTTCTTCTTGGTAGCAGTTCGGAGGCATTAATTTTTATAACTTTTAAGTTTCAGGTATTTTAGCACAAACTACGATGTATATTACCAGTGGAAATATTATGATATAGTGAGGGATGAGCCACATGCTTCGGTTGTTTTTATACCCATTATTGCTGTGCCATCTTAATGCAATTTTCCACAGACTCCCGTGTTATTAACCTGCATTCATCTTTTATATCCCTCTCCTGAGGCTTGTTGTAAGACTATATAGAAGAAGATAAACAAATTACAGATGCAGGAATTAATTGTTGCTTCACTGGAGCATCCCAATCAAGCGATATTAGGAGCATTGGTTGCAGTGAAGCAGCCCATAGGCCACAGTGATGGGAGTGGTAGGAAGACATGTTGAATTAAACTATAGAAAATGATAAACAAGAAAATACCCAGATTAGGGCAGAGATAAAAATGGAAGCCAGAGAAAGTGCTAAAATGTCTGTAGACCTCCAAGGAACGAGGCTTTGCAAGCCACAGGTTAAATACTTCTTCCAGCAATGTTTGTTACCCCTTGCAAACACAGGTTTTTCTAAAAGCCATGTTCCCTCTGCTGAGCATATTAAACTTCTCTGCCTCTTCTTTCTCTTTATTTCCCTGCCTACTTAGGGTAGGGCATAAAAATCCCCATTCCCTCTGAAGGGAGAGGGGTCAAAGTGGCTCAACGCTTCCTGGCAGACCCTTGCTGCTCCCTGTTCCCAGCCCCATCTCCAGTTCAGGACAGCTGCCCAAGACTTGGCAGCAGGGACCTGAGAAGGGTAAGAAGAGCGTGGGGAAAAAGAAGAAAGACCACAGTGCCAAAAAGGAAGGTAAAGAGCAGTAAAAAAACAAATGAATAGTAAAGAGAGGAGGAGAAGAAGAGGAAGAAGGGTAAACTGAGTTCAGAGAAATGTGAAAGCACATCAAGATGACTGCATATATTAGAGAAGTATATGATGCCTTGAACCACAGGGAAACTGTGCTCTGCCACAATGGGTAATGACAAAGAGTAACAGGCAGTCCCTTTCCCTGAAAATCGTGTGGCTGAAACGGATAAAAGACACCATAGGGGAGATGAGTGACTGTCCTGGTGTCCAACAGGAGCACTGCATCAGAGCCATGGCAGCACCCAGGCTGGCCCCAGTCAGATATGCCAGCTGTGAGGCACTGCTGCCATTCAGGAGCAGGGCAAGACAGGAGAAAACCCAGGAAATGGAAGACAGGAAACTTGATAAGGCAGAGGATATGAAAAGGGCAAGGGAAGGATGTAAAGTTTGGCTCCAGAGACAGTCAGGTTTGCTAGCCTGACCTCAAGTGTACACAGAGCTCACGAGAGGGTAAGAGCATGACTGAGTTCTTTGCTGGAGCAAAAATAGTGACTGTGAAAGAAACGGGAAGGAGGCAGGGAGACACAAAAGAGAAGAAAGCTGGTGAAGAAAGGAAAAGAACATGAAAACACTATCCTCAAAATCAACGCAGACACGATGGCCATATTAATTTCCAGTGCAAATGACATTCCTCCACTGCAGCTCAGTGAGAGATCTGACCACAGTTAAGTTTAACTTGTTTTTTGTAATAGTAATAATAATAATAACATATCAAGAAATAAAGGTAAAAAGTTCAGCTTAATTCTGCAGAAGGAACATAAGGAGAAGTTTTGCATGGAGGTGAATGTGTTCTCTGTGTAAGGAAAAGGTTTGTGGGTGGTTTAAAGCAGTTTCAGTGGTGGAGCTGATAATCCTAAAAAACAACCTATTCTGTTATGTTCCATGGCTATTTTTTAGCTACAGCTATCAATCACACTGCTCTTCAAAGAAAGCAAGTGTCAGTATCTGTAGAGGCAGCACAGACATGGGAAACAAGTTGTCCATAGGCATGGACCCCCAACAACAGGGTCCCCTCCAAGCCTCCTCTGGGTCCCCTCTGTGACAGGGTGGATTCCCATTTGCCTTAACTGCTCTCTGGCAAAAAAGGGAAGTGATCATTTCTATGCCAGAGAGCTGAAGCAGATTATGGGCATCTATACTGGAAACATGTACTGGAATAACTGCACAGGTGGAAGCCAGGTTTTTGGCCTGATTATAGTCATTCCATGTATGACTGGGAGGAAGCATTTCATGATGCTTATGATGTCCAAAGTCTGAAATAGGTACTTCTCTTTAATGTTTTGTCCTATAGATAGAAATTAAATCTGCACATAATAGCAGCAACAACAATAACTGGAAATTAGGAAGATGTTTCCCCACTTGTAAAATCATAATCTATACAAATTCTCTTCTAGCTTTCCCTGCAGCATCTGGTGCTGGCCACTCTTTGACACAATATGATGGACTAGATTGGATTTGGGTGCCGTCCAACCTGCAAATGTCTGTGTTCCTAAATAAGTTGTGAAGTATTCTCACATTCTGCTTCTCAGCCTGTATAGGAAAGCCCAAATAAAGCATCATCTTTTCCTTTGAGAAATATCACATTGCATACTTTCCTGTATTCTGAAGCAAAATTCCTTTCAATGCTCTCTTCAAAGCACTTGTACTCCTGACAATGGTTTTGTAATGTGCTTATCAAGGCTTCACTTTCCCAGCGGAGAGCCACAGTTAATTACTAGAGTCACAGAGTGGTTGCAGCAGTGGTTCTTAAACACCCTGCCATCCTCAAAGGTGTCAGGTTGGTTCATTCCTAAAAAGAACACCTAAAATAACAGAGTGCATAGAGATGCTCCAATTGTTTTGCGGTTTTTGGTATGGAATCATTTATCATGTTTCTTGCTTCAAATTTACTGTCTGTTAAACCAGAAACATAGAAACAGGAGATGAAAACACAACTTTTGAGCCTGAATTCCATCGTCTCATGGAAAAATGTTTCTTTTTGTGTTACAAATGGGGGATAGATGAAGGAAAGGTATTTGTCTAGAAACCAAAAAGGCCAGACTGGAGCACAGACAAAATTGTTCATTTTCATGATCTCTTAAATTCAAGTCAGTGTTTTAATATAATTTTTGCAGTTAAAAAGGGGATCATCCCTTTTATTACATGCATGTAATTTGTTCTGCAGAAGGGAAATATCTGCATTCCTTAACTGGCACAAATTCAAACAAACTACATAACAAATGATCCTCATCTACACTTCACTATGGAAAAATGCCTTGTCCCAGGGCTCCAGCAGGCAGAACCCAGGACCTGAACCACATCTAAAGAGCTGCTGGGAAAACAGATGTGGCCAGTTATCTTTCTGGGTCAGGCACAGACCTGCTTCCCTATATAAGAAGCTGGTAGTAATGGATCCAGCAGTTTAAACAGTGGTGAGAAGCCTGAGCTTTAGAGATAGTTCTGTGGGAATGATGAAGGAAAATCAAGCCCATGTAACAGTCTTGAGCAGAAAAAAAACTACAGGGGATCCTTATGCTGTGGATTTCCAAAAGCTGGGAACTTTATTAGGAAAAAATAATCAGGAAATGTTTTCTTGTTTCTGTGTTTTGTGTGCTTTCATGCCATTTAAGGAATTATGCAACATACAAAGGAAGAAGACAAAGAAAACAACCCAGCCTCTAACCCCATATAAGTCAAACAGCTGCAATCAAATGGATTCATCATCTTTGGTTCATCCAATTTACACCTGTAGGAAAAGAAATACCTAGCAGCTATTGTCCAGTCACGTTAGATATTACATTCGTTCCCCACAGACCACCAGTGGCTAATACATTGATTTTACAATCAATTCAGAACCAACATCTTTAACATCATGCTGGATTATTGCCCCAGCAATGACTCAGGGAACATTTCCTCTAGATCTTGCCTTTCCCTTAGAGAGCTCTCCATTTAAGGATTGACCAAGCTCAATCTGCTTTAACTTTTGAAATATAACAAGGTAATAAATCATAGCTGCGGGCGAGTGGGGCAGATTATTTACTGCCATTTATCAGGAAGCATGCCATACAATGCCATGCCACCTTCCCACTTTGCTCTGCAAGCAGCAGTGTGCATGTCCAAATCATACCCTGAGGTCAATAGACAGGATCCCTCCTGTGTGCCCACATCCCAAGGAGTGATGGGAAAGTAATGCAAGTAGCCAGGCCACATCTCACACAGGCCATATGGCTGTAGATACCACCCTCTAGGCTGGAGGCAAGCAAGCAATAAATCCTGGTGTCTAACAGTACTGCACTGCAGCAGTGGACACCCCCAGTGGAACAGTCCCCATGCTCAAAGATCATAGAATCACAGAATGGTTTGGGTTGGAAAGGATCTTAAGATCATTTAGTTCCAAACCCGCTGGCATGGGCATTTCCTAGCAGCCTTTCCTTTCCCATATAACTGCACTCCTCTTGCTGAGAAACAAAAAATTCAGAGATTTGGTGCCTTTCAGATAAGTTTACAAGGTTCCTGTCCAGCACATAACAAGTATCAAACAGCGGAGCTCTGCACCACAGCTGCTTCACTGCCAGGCTCCTCACAGCAATTCCAGGGACTCAGTCTCTGGCTGGCAGACCAGCTGCTTACTGAAAAGAGGAATCCTCTTGCAGGCACTTGCAGCCAGTGTACAGCTGCTGCAATGGTTTCAAGGGAAATCTGGTTCCCTTACTGCCAGCAGCAATTTATGCACATTTGCAGGTGTGACACATTTGCTTCACATGACCTCTGGGAAGGCAAAAGCATTGCCTTGAAAGTGTGTCAGTGATACCACTTAGCACTTACATTTTCTACTTCAAAGGGTTCCACCAACGCTAATGAAGGTAGCTTAGAAATAAGAGTTAAAACACCCTCATAACATGAAAATACGGCCCTGGAACAAGTATACATGCAAGAAGGCAAGGAAGCCATTATAAAATGAGGACAATTTTTCTCTAATGAGCTGGCTCTGCCCAGTCTATTTTAAATGTAGCTCATCTGTTTAGCTGAAACCCTCCAGCCATTTCTTCATAGTACTCTGCTGTGGAATATACCAACTAGGGGTGTGAAACTTCAGTTCCTGTGACCCTGGTGGCCTAGAAGAATATAGTATTCCAATTAGGAAGATAATAAATTATTTCACTTATCACTCCAGACTATTTTTTGAGATATATGTAAATGTCTAGTGCAGAGTCTCTCAAAGAAAGATTCAAACCCTGTTTTGGAGCTCTGGATCTGAGGGACTCATCTGATTTGACCAGGAGTTGTAGACAGTCAGAGGTGCAATTTTCTCCTGAAAGCATCATCAAGACACATGTAACTGTGAACAGATCAGATGGGTTTGAACAAAGCAGGCAAAATTGCCAAGTCCAGGCTTCTCTTAAGTTAGTCTCCCATTGCTTTTAATAGGGTTAGGATTTTGCCTGCTGGTCTGAATTCCCAGCTCTGCATTGAATTTACTATAGTAGTAATCCCTTAATCTCTCTGTGCTTCCTTGTCTTTGTGCTCTTTCCTATCTCTTCATCTGAAGATAAGGATGATACTAATATCTGCCTCCATGGGTATTATGAGGCCTAATTAACTGAGCTTTCAGGGAAACTTCAGCAGCAAAGGCAAATTTCTCATCTGAGGTGAAACACATACACACGAATAAGTGTAGATATAGATATTTGTGTGTATAGAGTTACCTAAATATATACATATAAGCTATACCTATCACCTGCAAGACCTCTCTTAATGTCAAGATCCTTTTTTAATTCACCTTGTCATGCTGTTATAATCCCGCTATTTTTAAATGCTGGGCGTTATTTCAAGTCAGTGTGAGAATGTCAGGCAGGTAGTTGTTAAAAAGAAAAGCCTTTACCTTCTCTTTATTTAATAGCATTTTTGTTCTGTAACTGTTGTTCCTGCCACTCAGAAAAACTGCTTGGTTTTTAATGAAAAATCCTAACACCAACAAATTGCAACATTCCCTTTCAACACAGCCGTGCCCTTTGAAATTAATTATGCCTCAGGCAACACATTATAACAAGCTTGTGATAAGTGACATCAAAAACTTACAACAAACACAGCAAATATCCCCCACTGGGTAAAAATAGCTCAACACTAGATTGATTGCTTTTGTATCGGACTGAGTCTGCCTAGTCTACTTTATCAGGGCTGAGGTTTCGTCTGGCCCCATTGATGCCAGCAGAGCTGAACCCTTTTATAGATGCCAAGGATCTGTTCACTGAGCATCCCTTGATCCCTGGCTCTGCTGGAAGGGATGGCTGCAGGAATGGGGTAGGGACATTCCTGGTGGGCTGATTCAGAGCACCCAGCGGGAGCCGAGAGGAGCCAGCAGCAAAGGAAGCAGAGGAGTTTGGGAGGTTTCCTTTCCTCCCAGAATAATTTCTCACAAGCTGTGTCAACTATCCACAGTTAAACAAATAGCTGAAATGTCAACATTTCCCATTCGGAGGGAGAAGCGGCACCAGTGACCTTCGGGTTTATTGTCTTGGGAGCTGCAGCAACTAGCAAGAAAAGACTACCTGGGATCTTTCTGAGTGTTCAGAGAAGAAAATTCCCTTTGAAAACAAACAGCCACAGCCCTTCCTGCAATATAACACCAGGGTCAGCCTCTTCTGGATGCTAACATGGGATAACATAATGTCCTCATGTTATTTAGATCCTCTGTGGTGGTCAGTGACACCCAAGAGGCAGCAGGTCTAGGTTTGCCAGCTCTTTAGCATGCTGGTAGTGTGCAGTGGTTGGACCTGCTAATTACTAGGATGCAAAGTATTCATATATATACATATATATATAAAGACAAACGGTCGCAGATACCTTCTAACAGCTGGTCGGAAAATATCAAGACAAATTCCATCTAACTTCAAAAGCCATATGGCTATAAACACAAAATGAAGCAATTGCAGTCCTGACTAGGAGTTTATTCTTTTAAAGTGGCTGTATTTTATCAGGTCACTGTCTTTCATTCCTTTTCTCTTCTGTACAGGTGCCTTGCTCTCTGATGTTGTAAGAGAAGAAGGTTTTTTAACTGTGTATCAGATATAGCTGCTCCGGGTCTGAAGACCAGAGCTCATGTCAGAGAACTGGTTCCCTGCAGTGGTGCAGCTCTCTTGTGAGCTTCTGCAGCATCTGTTTTTACTGAAGTCTTACAGATGAAAGACAGATCGTTTTATAGAAGAGAGGGCAGGGATGCACAATCAAGTTATTGCAATTCAATGTGTTCCAGTGTAGCAGCTGAGCCACACCAGCCAGCTGGGTTCACACCGTCAGCTTGTGGTAAATGCAGGATTTAAACTACATGGCCTGAATATGGTCTCTGATTAGATATTCACTATAAATCATTCTCTTCCTTGAACACAATAACTCCATCACATAATTGAGTCCTCCAGATACTTAAATCTTTAATTCTTGATTTCACCACTAACTTGCCCTCCAACCATGGGTCATAGCACCTTCTTAGTTTTCAAACTTCAAGTGTAAACTGGATATACCAGGAGTACTTACTCAAAAGGATATTGTAAGGACAAACACAATGAAGCTTGTGAGGTGTTTATATATCCTGGATACCTCAGCTGGCCTGAGGGACATTTTAAACACACTGCTCTGCTAACAGGAATCAGAACAGCAGTGCTTTGCTTTTAATCATTCTCAGTGCTCTTCACTATTTTTACAGGTGTAGAGCTGACAAATGATTTAGGGTCTTGTCTTTTGCTGCAGTAAATAGAAGCCAGCGAGGCTGTGTTGCTCTATAGGAGCTGAGAAGCTTGACTGCTTTGTTGCACATTTTTTAACCAGCAAGTCACAACTGTTGTACCAGAATGTTTTCAAGTGTATCCCCTTTGAAAGATGAAATTTTAGGAGCTACTGTCAAATATCCCACATAAACAATAACATCAAAGATTTGGAAAGTGTGCAAGTACACCAAAGGGAAATACAGTGATACAGCGAGCTTCAATCAGTTCAATCTAATTCCATGGATTTTACTCCTAAAGGACTCGGATTGCTGAAACCATTACCTGTGAATCAAACTTGCTTCTGGCAAGTGATAATTAATTCCTAAATCTTGGAAGTCTCCGAGTTTCAGAGACCCCTGAGCACATTTGTATGGAGATTAGACATTGTTTCTTTTCTCCTTTCATCTTTGAAGTCTTTTTTTCAAAGATTGCAGCTCACTGTTCAGACTGCATAAAACCCCTCTTAACAGGGACCACTTTTCTCTGCACTCGCAGAGGCTTTGGGTCTGAATCTGTGCTCTTACTTCACTCTGCACCCCACCAAAGCACACAGAAGGATGTCTGTATCACACCGCTGTGTGCAGGGAGGAGAATCAAACCCTTTGCCAACTGTGTCAAGTGAATTGCTCACCCCCTACAGGGAAAATTTACCACATAACAAAGTAATTGATATTGATGGAGAATGTTGTTCACATTTCATTTTTTTAGACACTTGTTTTCAGGGTTGTGAGAAGCCAAGTTACAGTGATCAAAGGTCGAAGCCTTAACTTTCCTGTAAAACAACTTCCCCAGGGCTATGTCTAATGTAGGAAGAAATTAGTGGTGAGATTTATACAAGGCACATACCCAAGCTAAAAGAGACCAAAGATGCTGAATTAGAAGAGTGAGATTTTCTTCTTATTTACATCCCCATGAGTTGTAAGTAATTGGTCTGGTGCTGAAGAAATTACCTCCTCCCCACTTTTAGTTGGAGTAGGAAGTGTTTGGTCCATAGCAAATGCAGCTGAACACTTATGTTCACACTTTAGATGAACTTCCTACTTCTCTCTCCTCAAGCTAGGCTCTTCTTGATCTTGTCATGGAAGAAATATTTTGCAGAAAAAAAAAAAAA
>NDXB01004279.1:143477-200316 GCA_002631895.1 Agapornis roseicollis | reverse complement strand
AAAAAAAAAAATTTTAAGACGAAGAGGGTTGTGAATAAAAAAAAAAAAAAAAAAAAAAAAAAAAAAAAAAACAAACCAGAACAAATGAGGTGTGTTGCAGTTTTACACCTCTGTTGCTTTGCTGAGCCACCCGGGATGCTAACAGTCCCCAAGTGAAGATCATGCCATTACTTTATAGTCACAGTATACACTGAAGCACAGCTAATGCTCCTCTGTAATTGTTGCCTGAATGCTGAAAGCAGCCAGGAAGCCCACATGCATGCGCACATATATATGCTCATTGCTACTCTTAGGCTAACCCTGTCTGGAACTGTATTGCTTCTAACCAAACATCAGCATATAGATTGGAGCTGCAGATCTAGTTGAAAATGGGCTGAAACAGCAGGCTTAACAGCTGCAAGCATCAGAGCTCCAAGCCTCCATGCTGTCCAGCTGATAAGTTTTTCATTTCTTCTCTGTGACTCCCAAAATGCTACATATAAACAGGAACAAATTCTTGTTAGTCCTGTTGACCTGTAAGTATCAATGAAGAAAGTTTTCACCTATCAGAAATGAAAATACTCGATGCATTTATACGGACCTTTAATAGTCATGTTAATATGGTCCATGTACTCATTTTGCAGATCTGTTTGTTCCTTTATTCAATACATCTCAATGAGAATCTTCCCACACTTGCAGCAGTCATTTGGGGGCACTGGCATACGTCTGGCACAATTGATTATTTCACTTGCATATGTGTCAGATAAACTGCTGCCCCAGAGAGTAAGTGTGTCCAGATACTCGAGGACAAGATCCAGCTCCACACCCTGGGCAGATATCTATTAATTCTCTCTGGCTTTCTTACTACTCCTATTCAAGTTCCATGTGTTTTTACTAGATCCATCAGAGAGGGAAAGAAGGAGGAATTTACTTTTCCCATTTGAAAAATTATGGATCTTTCATTTCAATTCCTTCCCACATTGCACTCACATTTAATTTCAGTTCTTAAATGATTCTAAATAAACTCCTAAGATTCATTTTAAGCACAAAATATTCAATCAATCAGTACGAATGAATAATTCTGGAAGCTGGAACAAGAGAACAAAAAGGTTGTAATGTTGGCAATGGGCCAGATCCACCAACAAGATAACTGTGGTTGACACAAGTCACTTTCACTGAAACTTTATTTGCACACTGCATTGTACAGTGGTTTATTACTTACGCTTTCATTTCTAGCTTAAACCAGTCTATTAGTACAAAAGAACTTCTAGTTCACATCTGGGGCAGGACTCTTCATTAGGGACTGTACTGATAGGACAAGGGGTGATGAGTTCAGACCTGAACAGGGGATGTTTAGATTGGATATAAGGAAGAAGTTCTTTACTGTAAGGGTGGTGAGGCACTGGAATGGGTTGCCCAAGGAAGTTCCAAATGCTTCATCCCTGGCAATGTTCAAGACCAGGTTAGACAGAGTCTTGGGTGCCATGGTTTAGTGAGAGGTGCCCCTGCCCATGGCAGGAGGGTTGGAGCTGGATGATCTTAAGGTCCTTTCCAGCCCTAACTATTCTATGATTCTGTGACTCAATGAACCAGTGGAGCCAGTCAAAGGTCTAATGTTGACTCGAATGGACGTTGATTCAGCACTGACAAAAATTCTTGAACTTAGCTTGAAAATGAGTTTTGTCTCAGTGTAAGAGACCCTTTCAGTTGTACCTGCTGCTAAATTTGTCAAGCATTTACCATCATGTGCCTCTCTCGAGCTGTAGTAGAATGGAAATGTAGGGTGTGCTGTGCTCAAGGCTCAGCTTAAAGTTGGGAGCTGCATGAGTGTGAGAAAGTTACAGACAGGAGTCATGTAAAAACTACAAGTGGAGATGGAAGGACTGCTGCAATGCCATATAAAAAATTTCTAGTGTTTTCTTTGAAAAGCAACTGCAGTTGAATATGCTTTGAGGCAGGACACTGAGAGTGAGGAAGAGAATCATTTGGTCAAGATTTTTGCTAAACCTCTGAGAATATACTGAACCAGGGTTGTTACCAGCCTTCAGCATAATCACTGCTTACACAGACCCAGGAAAACCAGGGACCAAAGCACAGAAGCTGGGGTTTTGCTGCAGCTGTTCTTAGCAGCTATGGCTATGGTAGGGCTGACCACCAGAAGAGTCTCTTCTCTATTGTCAGCTCAGTGGGTCTGAGAGCTGCTGAGGGACTGAGCTGAGCAGTGATCAATAAAGGAAACAGTTCACAGACTGAAGAAATGGAACTCCTCATATTTGCAATCCTACTGCAAAAAGCAAACTTCCTACATGCAGGCAGCCTAACTGCAGAGTACCAAGTTAACTCACCAAATTCATGCGGACTAACTGGGGCATGCTATAAAGATAATAAGAGCATTTTTCTGTCATGAATGCAAGCTTATAGACTGATAGATAATTTGATCTGTACGACTGTATCATGGATTTGCCATTAGCTTTCATCTTTAGCCATGCTGACAGAATCAAAAAAAACATATTTATTACACTTGGTGGGTTTTAATCAACTTTGCATTCCCCTGTGTGTAGAGTTAGAACAAAAATAATCTACAAAACACACTGATAATCTTCCAGTTTATTCTGGTTCATTCCTAATAGAAAATAAATAAATAAATAAATAAATAAATAATAAATAAACCAAGCCAAGAGCATATCACAGATGCATTCTCCTGTAAAAGCTTTACAGAAGATTTGAAGGAGCATAAGCTAGCATTAGCCATCAGAAGAGAAAGATACAGAGTGAATGAAAAAGCTTATCCTCTGGGCTTGATAAAGAAAACAGCTTGAAGGCAGCAAATCAGTGATCCCAGAATGAAACTGAAACACTGCCCATAGAAAGAATGGATTTGCAAAACGTGAGTTCTTCCTATTTTATGTGGTATTGCTCCTACTCACACAGGAGTTTTTCAGTACTAAGGCCCAAGGTCTGATAACATACAAATAATCCAACAGAGGAACCGGTTCTTAGTCAGATTATAAAGCTAAGAGTGCACAAAGGGGAATCCATCTTATCTAGACACCTCTGTTGTAGCTGTCCGCATCTGAAATAATTGACTTAACATGAGTTTCATCAGTGTAGTCAGTAGAGTGTAGGATGTGATACATCCTAAAATAGAAGTCCTCTTTGGTGAAATGAACTGCATGCCAACCTCTTTTGGCTGCACTGACCGCATTGACTAAATGGGAGTGCAAGGAGTTCACTCGATGCAGAAAACTCCACTGTCCTGCTCCACAGGATTTATTCACTGTCAGTGGAGAAAAACAGATATGGTTGGATGCAATTTATTTCATCCTATTCCAATGTTTAAAATATATTACATTAATAACATCCTATAATTGACTAATTCCAGGAGTAAAGCTGTGCTCTTGGCTTACATACCAATAGATGAGATTTAAACTTTAGAGCTTGGGGACATTGCAAGAATGGAGGAGTGCTCATAGCATGCTCTGGTCTTTTGAAGGCTGATTTCCTAAGGAAATAGGGCTTATGCAATTACATTAACTGTCCATTCCAATAAAGCTTGAATGCTAGCCAGTTTCAACAAAACTGTAAAAAATACAGACCTTAAACACATTATTTTGTTAAAGTTTTCCTTTGGAGGAAAGGAAAGTGTCTGAGTAAAGGAATGAAGAACAAGATTAAAATCCCCCTGAAAAAGAAAGTCTGAAAAATGAGCTGAGTAAAAGACACCTGAGAATCCTCCCTGGAGAAAACCACAGGAAAAGAGACTTTCCATCAGGTCCTTTGCTTGGACAAGCTGTGTCACTATTGTAACCTATCTTGCATCACCTGGAAACTTCCAGAAAAATGCATCTATCTAACAAAAAGATAACATGTCCTTTTATACAATGTCAGAAAGAAAACACCTAAGTTGGGATTCAAGTGTCATCTGTCAAGTGCCAAGCTTGTGTTTGAGTAAAATCAGTGGAAGTTTGGCTCTGAATTCACTGAACCCCAATTTCACCCCTTGCAGCCTCATTTTAGGGAGGAAAGCTACAGGCAGGGCACACTAAAAGCACTGAGTGCTTCTCTAAGCCAGCAAGAAAACCTTAACTCAGGATACCTGACCATCTCTGACACCTGTATCTCACTGCATGAGACACCTTCAGTTGCAGATGAAGGTGTCTTTTCCATGACCCACTAGGACATAGTGAAAACATACAATCTATGATAAAACGTAGACTGTTATTCAGGTATTGTCTTCATTTTATATTGAACAGAAGTTACACTATTTACCCTTTCAAATATTGCCACTTGCATTCACAGGACTTCCTTGTTTTTCATACATGTTTTTAATTCTTGTGTGTGATTGAAAAAGACAGAGAGTTTTGACCACACTGATTTTGTTTTCCTGAGAAAAACTGTTTCAGCACACTCCATAGCCAGACTTTTGGGCCTAAGCCCCGAAGGGAAGGTATTTCACTGCTTGTTGCCAAACTGAGTGTGATGGTCCTAAAAGCTCAACAGATCATCTACTTTAAATCTCTGTGAATAGCAGTTCTTTTACCCTGCAAACCATTGTGTAGCGCAAAGGTCCAGGATTTTGTCAAAGCTGCCATTCTGCTGTAGAAAACAAATTCAGAAATTTATCCTCAGAATTCCTTCATTTTTCTATGCTTCCTCTTGTTCCACAATTCCCTTTTGCACAAGCACTGTCAGTGAGACCCCCAGAATTTGTCCCCAGGCTCAGCAATGCCCTGAAGCTGCCACTGAAGCAGAGCCACTTCCAGGACTGCTGTTTGCTTCCTATTTTTAATCCTTGGTTGAAGGCACATCACCTGTGATGTAGGGGTCTCCTCTCACAGCCATGGGGCTGGCATGGGGAGGTAACACCACAGTCCAAGCTTCCCCGACCACTGCATGTGCAGGATGGGAAGAACAGATCCCTCCTCTCCATCATCTTCCTGCCCAGTGAAATCAGCTGTGGAGCTGGAAGAATATGCCCTAGAGGGCAATGCAGCTTGGATCACAATCTGGCATGTACAATTCCTAACCTACTTTCTTCACATGCACCTGGTCTTGTAGTTTCTCAGCTTACATTTTCCAGTCACTGTTAGAGAGGAGCATTTGGGGTGATTATCACAAAACACCATTCATTGTGTTCCCACTGCAGCATGGATGGTTCTGCTGCTGGTATTCTTGTGGTCAGTAGAAATGTTGGCACACACAGACCTTCTCCCTGATCAAAGCCAGAAAGTACAAGCAAAGCAATGAAATCCTCACCTCTGGTTCAGTTTTGTTAACAAATACAAGCAGTGACTCTTGGCCAGTTTCTGAATTCTTTAATGGGTTTATTATTCATTCATGCTGTCCTCAGTGAAATTTAGGATACCAGTATTAGTCTTAAGTTGTGATGAGAATTGTCATAACAAGAGAGCTTGTTATTACAAGGCACACAGGCCACACAGAAAGAATATTCAGCCCTGGATCTCCCAAAATAAATCAGATCTAATTCCTCCTGCAGTGAGACAGGAGAACAAACCTAATGTGAACTGGTCTTTCCAAGAAATAATGAATCTCTATACAAACAGCCGTGTAAACCAGCTTTAACTCTTCCTTGACCAAAACTGTCTGCCTCCGGTAAAGGATGAAAAGAGCACAGTTAAGACATAGGTTCATCCTGCTTATCTTTAGGCCTTTGAGACATTGAAGTCAGGGTTGTAATCAGTGACTATGAGGTATACAGACCTTAAATTGCTGTCCCACATCTTGTAGCAGTCCATGGGGATACAGCAAGCCAGGATTGCAATCTATGCCAAGACTGAACTCACAGCCTGCTTTCCCAAGGCAGGTAATTCCTTGGGAAGACATGTAGTCTTCACACTCTCTAGTCCAGGTTGTATTTCTCCCTCATGAACTTTTCCATGATCCTAAGCCTATGCAGACATATAACATTCACATTAGCCATCAGCAACAGTGGAGCAGCTGTTGAGATCCTTTTGAGCATGAAAACTCCTGCCTACCTATGTGCTCCCTCCCTCCCTCCCTCCTTCTGTAGCAGTGACAGTGACAAGCCATCACCCCTACACTGCTTATGTCTACCATGAAAACACATTATCTGCAGAATAGCTTTCATCTCTTGCCAACCAGCAATGAATGGTTCACATCTGCATGCCTGCCTTCTTGTCATTCTGTTTTTTATCCTGGATTAGGGAGGCATTTTACTGATTTCCTCTTAGATACAGTTTTACTCTCTTCATTCCCAGATTACATCTTCTCGTACGAATAACAGGAACCAAAACAAATACAGCTTCCACTTTCCAAGGGTAATGCCACTCCTGCATGCTCAGCTGCAAACAGAGCCTTTTCCTCTATCTATTACTGCTCACTGCCCACTCTCCCAACCTGTTTCAGGTGCTAGTAGGCTTGGCATTCTTGTAAACAAGTTGGCTGACTGGACATCGGGAAAGGGTTTCCCAAGGACTTTTTATGAAGAAAGAGGTTGATGGCCAGAATGCCTCTTTCTGAATAATTTTTACCAATTAATGTGTTTCATCCAAGGTAAAGAATGATGTGGGGTACTTTCATCTTGCCTTATATAGGATATGGCCATATGTAAGAACAAAGGACACAGCTTGCACAGGTTAAGAAAGACATGAATCTCCTACAATCACTGGAAATATTTTGGGATTATTCATGTTGGCCCTTCCTTTATTATGTCTGATATTTGGCATCACAAAGTGACTCCTATGCTTTGTCTTACAACTCAGCTAAGCCCTTCATCTGCCTCCAGGCAAGCTGATGCAGAATGTTAGCACCATTCAGGAGGGCCCGTGTCTTTCCTTGCCTTCATTAGCAGAGAATAGCTTCCTTGTGCTATCAGACCATTGAGTATTCTGGCAAAGGTATTGAAGACCAGGCTGGGCAGTCTGCGAATTCAGTTCCGTGCCTCATCGATGGCTGAAATAACATCTACTGTCAGCACAGAAAACAATAAAGACAAAACCAGTGTTAGAGAAATCTATTTCTTCCACCACACTGAGCAGAAGATGCCAGACCACATGTGGCAAGATCCCCAGGGTATCCTGGATCAACTAGTGGTTGGAACCACATTGGGCTATCAAACTGTGGCTTTACTCGGAGAGCTGTCACATCTCTTCTTCCATAATTTGTGCTAAGTGCCTCTTTAAATTTTGAGTTAAGCAGTTGTTGCCATAGTAATGGCCATTTAGAGAAGAGAAAGCAGTGAATGCGCTGGGGATGTGAGGTTCTGGCTCGTCACATAAAAATATGCATATACATGTATACATGCTGCTGCAGAGCTCCATGAAAGGGGCCAAGCAAAGAGTTTGCACCAGATCTGAGGGATGGGAAGGTAACATGGACAAAAGACATGTTTGTTCCAGGGTGCACCTTCATTTACACAGAGCTAAGTCCTAAACAGAAAACAGCCCTAATGGTGACTTATATTCCATCTCATAGAACATACAAAGTAAAAAGTAGAAGTAATTTCCTTCATCACGACAAGACGTTTGTTAGTGCCTTCATAGGATATAACTTTGCCAAAACAGGAAAAATCTGCTTTAATGGGTTTATTTTTATTAAAGATAACCCTTACTGTTAGCTCTCTAATGGAAAATGCTCCCCAGCAATCTACTCCCAATGTTTATATAAACTTCTTTGCCAGGCACAGGTTGCCAAAAATAAGGAACATAGGTATTGTGTTGTATTATTTAATTTTAGACCCACTTCTAAGATTTTTCTGCACTCCTAGATCTAGTATGTCTGATGGTCACAGCAAGACAGATTCCTGACTCCTGGGCTTTATTTCTCACTTTATGCTACCCCTCCGTGGGGTGAGAAACCTGAATGAGTTTAATACCTACAGCAAGGGCAAGATCCTGCCCACATATCCAAACACATTTCCCTGGGGACTTTGGCAGAATTTAGTCTTCCTTTAATTAAATTTGGTGAATGAGTTAGGTGTCACCTTGATCAGCAAATGCAGGCAGTGCCTGAAGTTAAGTGCTTTGGGAATTTTCATCCCAAGAGTGAGTTTTAGGTCCCTATAGCACTAACTAATAGAGAAGAGCAGGCAGTGTGCATTACTCGCAGAGACTTGAATTCTGTCAAGGTCCCCAAATTAGACTGATTGCGAATGGCCTTTTTAAAGGGCAAAAATCCATAGCAGGGTATCCAAGTTTGAAAAATGTAGCCATAAACGTACTGCGGCATACCTTGTCTGTCTGTGAGCTGAGACAAGGTCATGGATCAGAATTAAACACTACTGGGTTCCTCTAAGAATGCATGATTTGAGGTTTGAAAATAATTCTGGGCCCAAAAGAGGGACATAAATGTATTTTCTAAGTATAGCTCTGTGTTGTTGGTTGTTTCTCAGCAAATAACAAATAGAAACCACCAGCTCCTGTTCCTTGTTGGTTACGTTTCCTGCTTCTAAGGGCAAGCCAAGTGAATGACAGGTCTGAAAGATTGAGGACATTGCTTCCATCAAGTTCCCAGTTGTACTTTCTGGCTGAGGCAAGGCAGTCTTACACCTTTCTTTGCCAACTGAAAAGAAAAACGCAAAGAGGAACTCTCTAAGTCAGCAGAACCCATAGGTTTCAGTAGTTTACTGATTTACAACAGCGGCAAATCATGTTCAGTAGAATTTTTAGAACAATCCAGTTCCCGTAGACAGCTGAGGGCAGCTTTTGTTTCCAGTAAACTTCTGTGACATTAGTGATTAAAACTATAGAGGCAGTAAGCACAATTCACAATCAATTATGTTTTATTAACGGTTTTTTAATACACGCCACAGCCCAGCAAGCATGAAGCTGTTCAACAGCATTGTTCTAAAATCAGCTAATAGCAGGATGTAATTTGTAGCCATCTCTGCTCACTTACAAAGCACTTGCTCTGTTAATTGTGATTTCACACTCTGTTGAATGCCGTAGCCTGGAGGTAACATTCATGTGATGGAAGTTACCAGTTTGGGCTCTGGTGGGGGGAAAGGATCATTTCAGAAGAGGCTACCACATTAAATTTTCGATCCTTTCATGTAAAAAAAAAAACCAACCAAACAAACAAACAAACAAAAAAAAAACCAAAAAAAACCCAGAAAAAAACCCAATAACTCAGCAGCAAAAAACTGCAACCCACTGCTAAGCAATGCTTTCCTTTCCTTAAAAACCTGAAGAGTTTTTCCTTGCTTTTATCCCTTCCTATTGCTTGTGTTGTTATCAACAACATAAAAAAACATAGGACCAGTAGGTGAAACCCTGTTTTTGTAGTCATGCACCTACCTTGATCTCTTACTGTAGATGCTAGGTGAACTATTCTCCCCAAAGCAAGTGCCTATGGTTTCATAAGAAAGACTTTTGTGCCTTTGGAGATCTCCAGAAACACCCTGTGTCTTTTCTAAGTCAAATAGGCAGGAGATTCTCCTGAAGAAGGTCAAAAGGTTCCTGAAATATTATCTTATGTTAAGTATACAAGTTAGGCATATTGAATCTCATCAGTAAATGGTCAGTGGTGGTGAGACGAGCTCAGCTCTGAACAGCCGTAGGCAAGGCAACAGCTCCTGCTTGGAGGCATTTGCAGTGCATACACCAGGGTGAGAAATACTGCCTCATTTGACAAATAAGAAGAACCAACTTAACTTGGAAAGTTCCCAGCTGAATATTTGGTACTGCTGGGAGACATGGCTCAGACTAGACAGGGATGGGAGAACCAGTCTGGGAAGGCTTTTATTTGTCTTATGACTAATTGACATAGGGGTGAGAAGGAGTCATGGAGGGGGCTTTGCCTCTGCTGATCACCACCTTTGCTATTACAGTTTCTCCTATCCTGATCAGTGACTGCAGGAGGCACCTGGTCAAGTTTGAATGCCCCTACTCTTCGGTCCAGGCCAGGACTGAGTCCCATTAGAGCAGACAGAATGGCAGGAGAAGTCATCCCACACACAAATGGAGAGGAGAAAGCACACTTAGCTGCTTTGCAAGGCCTGTATGACTCTGAGGCTGGCAGCCAGATTGAATCTCAACAGAAGCAGGGGTGAGAAAGGACACTCTGCCCTCCACGTATGCAGAAGCTCAGCCTCTGGCCACATTGCTGCACTGTGAAGGAAATGTCTTGGCAGAGGAGTGATGGGAGTGAGATCTGGCAGCTTGCACTGATACCATTTGGAGGGAGCCAAGAATGCACAGTTAGAGCACCTCGTGGAGCATGGACAGAAACTCATCGAGAGATTGGGGCCCAAGAAAAACCATATAGATGTGGCAGAGAGCTGAAAAGTGGTTATGAGCACAAGACAGAAATGATCCCTCTCTTTTAATGAGGGCATTAAAGAGGATGTTTAAGAATCAAGAGGGAAAAGCTAAGTACTTGCCCATTACCTCTCCCACCCAGCCTTTGACATTGCTGACCTTAGCACAGCAATGACGCCCCTGCACCACCTAGCAGGAGTAATTGCTGCGACATCCACAGGTCACAGAAGCCAGCTGCTCCTTTGTCCTCAAAGTCTTTAAATGCCCATATTTTCCCTGCCATGTCTCTCTGGGACCACACAGGAAGACTGACTATAAAGTCGACTAACACACAATCAATAAGCAGACAGCACTTGTCTGTTTGTTGCTGTCTCTGCTGGTGTGCTTTCAGCTGTCACCAATGCCTGGAAGAAATAAGCAGATGGATAAAAAGCAGTAGGATTCAGTTCAATCCAAAAAAGACAGACGGGGAGATAGTGGGACTTGCAAAGGTCTAACCCTGCATTACATCAAGATCATTACACCACAAATAGTCCAGATGGTACAAAGCCTCAGGCTCATGGCTGGACTTCTCAATACACTTGAATATACTTATTGGCAAAGTAGAGCAGAAACTCTAACAAGCTGGGAGACTGCATAGCCTGACCCAGATCTTTAGCTCTAGAGGTCTGCTCATTGCAGCTCCCTCTCCTGAGATCAAACTTACTTCAGAAGGACTCAGCCAGTGCCAGATGCACTCATGTAATTTATGAAGGAGCAAAGACCCATGTTTCCACACCCGTTGATGTCCGGTAACCTCCAGGGACTATTTGTTCCTCACCAGGCTAAATTAATAGGTCTTGCTCTAATCCATAGAGTCCTTTAATATCTAGAAACTTCAAGAGTGTCACATCAGAGACATCTGTTTTCCTGTGTGGTTAATATTTTAAATTCTTTTTCGGAAACAGGATGGATATATTATAGATCTCTGAGGAAAGGGCTGGGCATCTGTTGTATGTTGACATTGTAGAAAACATAAAACATTGCTTGTTGGTACTAGCACAGTACAATCAGTAATGCAGTGTTCTGGGTTTTTTTTCTACTCATTCCAAAATAAGAGAACATAAGGTTGTGTTTTAAGAGGAATGGTCTCTTTCTACAGGAACATATTATCTCTTGTTTTATATGTCATTCATTATATTGAAATTTCACCTAAATTTTAAGTTTTCCAAACTCTTCTACCATATGCTGGGGATAGGATGAACTTGTATAGCTATGCTTTTGGCAGTGGTAATTGCATTAATTAACATTTTTCATATATGAATTTTCAAGTCTGAATGAAAAGCACAAAAACACCTAGCTGTGAAGTTATTTTTGTCATTTCTCACAAGGAAAGGAATTAAAAAAACTGAGATATAACAGCCAGCAATTGAAATTTAAATGACTTGGTTTCATTTTCGACAAATTTATGTGTCAGCACCTGATTAGCATTTTATGAAGGAATTTTTTCCATTTTCATGGAAGAAATTTACTTATTTTCTCTACCTTGCCATGTTTTCTGTGATTTTTTTCCTTTATTTCTTTTACCTCCTGATTTAAGCTATCAGATTTCAGCCAGCCAGAATCAGAACATGAGCACTTTGTGTACCTGACATGTATCTGCCACTGTAGAGGTTGGGTGCCTTTACAAATGTTTTTCTTCCAGAGGTGACAGCATCTCTAATTATAATTGGTAAGGGGACTCAAGCTTGTCCATCACTTTCCTCTGACAAAGTAAGACATCTTATCTTTCAGTGCAGTTCTCATCAGGCAATAAGGTCAAGCTCTGGCAGAGCACATATAAATGTGCCAAACGTGTTGGATGAGCAATGCTGCTCTGCAAGTTATCCATGATATCTAAGAGAAAGAAATCATGACATTTAACTTGTGTCAGTCTTGAAATATGCACCAGTATATTGAGCCAAAATTAGAATTGTTTTAGAAATATGCTTACCTCAGATAAGATTTTTAGGGCACAGCAAGAGTTCAGGGGAAGGTGCCTTTCTGATGGGGTCTCCTGGAGACAGATGTGTTGATGTTAGAATGAACTTCAAAGTAGTAATATGCCACATGAGCACAGGTATGGGGAACCTCCCCTGTGATCTTCCACTGTGCACACTCTTTTTCCAAAGGAAGCTTACTAAAGGTGGTAGGTGATACCAAGTTGCCATATGGCTCCTGGCACCACAGTACCACATTATAGTCCTGAATAATGCAGCAAAAATCCATGACTGCCAAGAGGGAGCCGCCCACAATAAAGCTAAACATAATCTTCTCCAGCACCCACGTCAGATCTTGTTGAACCTTTTCTCAGGAAGATGGGTACACAGATGAGCCCTGAAAAATACTTAAAAGGGGAACAAGTAGGGGGCAATTTAGGATATAACACATAGCAGGGGTAAGGGGGAAACCAGCCAGAGTTTTAGCCCCATCATATAGGTTGTCCCATTTGCTAGTTAATGGTGTTGAAAAATAGTTAGGAGACCTGAGGTGCCTCATCTCTCAATGAAGTTGCTCATGCCATCCTTATAAGTGGAAAATTGGAAAGTTTATGGCTTTTGGATAGTGTTGGTGATACGGTGTATGAACAGTCACATTCAATTTACAATTCATTTAGCTAAATGGAAGATTCAACTGCACTTATTTTTCGCAGTCTGAGACCCAGAAAAAAATAGACTGAAGATGCTTAGCCTAATAAGACTTCACCCTTGAACTGATAGCATGGGTAGAGCTACTCCGTGAGCTTTAAACAGAATCCTTACAGAAGATCAGAGCTGTAATGTGAATATAACCCTGGAAGAAAGCCACAAAAAACAGATTTAGTTTTGGAGATGATACTGGGATCCTGAATGTAGAAAATCCATACATCCTCTTTCTCGTTATAGCTGCTTTCACAGAAACAAGGATGTGCACATCCTTAGTAAATAAGCAAACTTACACCAAGAACTACTGGATTTGTGCAATCAACTTTTTACAGTCATAGAAACAGCATACCAAAAATGATTGTTCAGACCAAGGGGCAAGGGTATTTTCAACAACAGCAGCACAGCTGCCATTTAACTCAAGCAAATGAGTTGCTTCTACTGAGGGAAGTGCTGGCATTTTCTCCTGAGAGCAGACATACTCTCCACTGGGGACCTTTGCTGATGGAAAGAGAAGAGGGTCTGGAGTGCCAAGTGAAGGTGCTTCACAAGTGGAACACTGCTGGCTAAAGTTCACATAGGGGAGTGAAGTGCTGGCAGAAACCTTCTGGAGCAGGCATGGAAACCTTTCTCATTCTGCCTGTTTCTGTGTATTTTTTGTTTTTATATATGGGTCACTTCTACACCTACACTCTACATCTGTTTCCACCAGAGATACAATGCCTATAGGGCTGGAGTGTACACATTCTTAAGATTAACAGAACACTTAGAACAATACAATCCTGCCTGTAGCTTGAGTTAAAACATTAAATACAAATGAAAAATGAAAGGGTTGCAGCTTGATCAACAGGTACTTCTTTTTGAAACAGGCTTTTAGTAGAAGAGGGTAACACAAAGTCAAATTGGCATGGTCAACATAGCAAAATAACTCCTGATAGATGGCAAACCTTGACTGCAGGGTGCTACCTTCAGCTTGGTTAATGGGAGGAATATGGGCTGTATCAGCCCGGAGCAGGTATAAAATGTTTGTATATATAGTTGTGAGTTATGCAAGCTGCAGAGAAAGCATGTAGGAGGTGCATGCCAGAGGGAACAGGAGAGGAACTGAGTTGCTAGTCCATCTTTGCAAACCACTTTAAAATAACCCCCCTTCTCTATGTCAGTCTGTCTGTTCAGTGTCACCATAGTGATGCTGCACATCGTCCACCCCAATCTGCCTCACAGCTTCCTTCAGGAGTCTCACTGCAGAGAAGCTGCTGCTCCTGGAAGCATCCTTCCCTCTCAACTCAAAGGGGAAACCTTCCCTGATGAACCAGCCTTCACATTAATGCTCCACTCCCTGACCTGCACACAGCACCATTTTTCCTTGGCAGGACAGTGCAGTGCCACTACATGGGCAACAGTGCACAGGCTACTAAGTCTACAGAGGGAGAGAAGCACATTTGATACCTGAAGCTGTGTTTTTGGTAACTGTCTTGTATCTATAGACAAAGGATTTGAACACACAGAATAGAATCATCGTGTTTTCCTGGAAACCCCTCATTGGGCACCCCTTACCTTAGTGTGTCTCCAGATAGAGCAGGTTCATGGGGCTGTCATTTGTGTTCTCCAACCCAGGCAGGGTTCTTACCACCTCCTCCCTTCATATCCCTTCATATCCTTTGGCACATTCACACCAGTGCCTTCAACACAGACTGTCAAGGAATCCCCACCTTCTCTGATCGCTCCTTGACTTCTGCTGGGACCGATCCTCTCACAGCAGATTACCATTTCAGGTTTCCCTCTGTAGGACCACTGTAACAAGCTTGAGTGATAAAATAGAGAAATTCTTTGCATACTCTGCAAAGAAAATCAGCTCTTTCTATAGCATCATTCATTTTATATATATGCTTTTTATGTGCAGTGTTTAAATAAATTTTGGTACCTTTTTAGGCTTTATTGCTGACATATCAAAGATATGTAGATCCCTGAGACACAGATGTGATGCTAAGTGGATGGTGATGCTATTTGCATAAAACATTACCTATGAAGAAACCAGAGGGATAAGAACAGCCTGCTTGATGTTCAGGGTAAATCCACTGTAACTCTAAGCGTGTCCCAGATAGGTTTTAGGAAAGCTTATAGAAGACCCTATTAAGAAGCTTTTTCTCCAGCACATTTACTTGTTCTTGGCAATGTTGAGGGGCTGTTGAAAACAGGCTGGGTTTAATATGACCTTATGAAAGACTCATAAAAGCAAGAAGGAATAATGGGAAACAAAGGAGGTTTATTGTTAAAGTATAAGAGGAGCACTGAAAAAGATCAAAGTTTGATTCTTGGCTGTGCTGATGACCTTAGGTAAATTATTCAGGAAAAGGCTTGGAAGCGACACCAGCTGGCTAAGGAAGTTTGTCAGAGTCAGTGCCTCAGTGGGAAGCAGGGGGTGCAGGGCACAGTTGAAAGCATGTTCTTCAGTTCCTAAAGGGAAGCAGAGACCTTTTCAAAGCCTGATAGTGATTGTGAGTGTTGAGAAAATCAAAACCTGAGCTTAGACTCTTCTGAGAATCTCATTTCATCTTTCTGTACCTTTTCTTCCCCAAGCATAAAACAAGGAAAATAAATATTTTACCAGCGTTGGAAGGATAAATGTATGAATATTTGCTGAGATACAGTGGTGACAAAAGCTACAGAAGTAAAAAGGAAGGATATTGAAATTAATAAACCTAAGTCCTGATTTTATCCAAATGGTGCATTAGTGATGAGAACAATAAAGTTGATTTATCTCAGTAATCAACCACACAACTATTTATGTGACACATGCTACCTTTTTGCCTGATAATTTTTTTCCAATAGAGTAGTATCACCATTTCATGTGCCCTGTATACACCTGAGTAATATTTGGTAAATTATAGAACTAAGTCACAGAAAGTGACTGAATACTTTTGATTCATTACCCCTCCTAATATTACTAGCAAATATATTTTCTACACCTGGTTAGTAAACTATAGGTGATCAGCCAACTATCTTACTTACAGATCACTGAGATGATGAAGCTTATTTCCTATTGACATATCACTTATTTCTGAATGAAAAATCCTTTTCAGACTGCACATAGGATAGCAGAGAAAGATCTTTAATAGTGCATCTGACACATTACTGATTTATGAGAGAGCAATGTTTGACTAAATATGAATAAAAAGCTATTCTGTTACACGATTTGGTACAGCAACATTAAAATTGTACCAGGATAAACAACTGCCTTGCAATAAGCATGCTTATCCATCATTCAGTGTTAAATCTTAATTGTTGCTTATTTCAATTTCTTTGTGTTAAGTGTTTCTAAATTATAAATAACCCTGAAAAGCTAATAATAATATATGCTCTGTTGAGGAAAAGGTAATTACAGAAATGAATTATAGAAGTGCTATATTTAAATATTACCACACTTAATTTATCTGAATATTTGGAAAGCAGGGCAGCTGCTTTGTGATATTTGAAGAGATACTGACAAGGAGTCTATGGACAAATCATACATCTATGCTGCATAAATAGACTTTGTGGATGCACATTTAGTTAAAAAAGTGTTACAACATGATCTTCACTCTAAGGCTTCATTTTAAGGTCATTGGTAAACTGCCTTGATCTTAGTGAGAGCAAAATCACAAACCTACATACATACATCACTGCTCTGTTCTCCTTTTGATCTGAGCACTGAACTGTGCAAGAGAGCAAGTCCAGCCATAAGCATTTTCATGACCTAAGCAAGCATCAAGTAAAAGATTCTTCCTTGTCATGTCTCTTCTTTTTCTCTTTCATGTCTCTTTTACTTTTTTCACCTTTAATTTGCTGGCAAGAGAATATTTCATGCCTCAAGGAGGGATGGTTTTGTGATTAAGATATTTCACATATCTTTTTGCCCTTTCTAATTCCTTCCATTTCTTCTTTAGAGGTCCAGGGGAAAGGCGTGTTGGCTTGTTCTTCACTGGCTTGTGGGACAGCACTTCAAATTTGACAATGGATCGGAAGGACTGAAGAGTACTTCTACTTCCACCAATGTTTCTTAGAGCTGCCAAAACAGGACCAATGAAGATGTTCACTAGGCTCCAAGTCCTTGCACTAGCTTTATTTTCCAAAGGAGTTTTCCTTTCCCTAAGTGACCACAGCTTTGTAAGGAAGGAAATCAAGATAGAAGGGGACCTGGTCTTAGGTGGTTTATTCCCAATCAAGGAAAAAGGCACTGGAATAGAAGAATGTGGGAGAATCAATGAAGACCGAGGCATCCAGCGCTTGGAGGCCATGTTGTTTGCCATCGATGAAATCAACAGAGACAACTACTTGCTGCCAGGAATTAAGCTTGGCGTTCACATCTTGGACACATGTTCCAGGGATACATATGCCTTAGAACAGTCTTTGGAGTTCGTCAGGGCATCATTGACTAAAGTGGATGAAACAGAGTACATGTGCCCTGATGGCTCATATGCCATTCAAGAGAACTTACCACTACTCATTGCAGGAGTCATAGGTGGTTCCTATAGCAGTGTCTCCATACAGGTAAGTCACAGGAGCCCCATTAGGTGAGAATCATTTATCTGCAATAATTTATCTGTGCTATGAGAGAACCACTGCTTACATAATTTTATCAATAAAACAAGCCTTAGCTCAATCACTTCACCTTAGGGATCAACCTAGCACATCATTTTTCCTGAATTCAGATTAGTTAATTCAGTCTTTAAAATGCTTGCTGTTGTTTAAACCTCTGGCAGCTGTCTGCTTCCTCTAGGTAAGGTGTATCCCAAGAGCATCTGAGGTTTCCAAAAGCCTTAGCATTAATTTTGACCTTTGCAGTTTGTGAGACTTTCACAGCTCTAAGGTCAGATACCTGCTTTCACATCAGTAACAAATTATATCACCTATATATCTGAATGCATGTATGCCTGCCATGCTGCACGTACATAACATTAGTCATTTAAGAGGTAGATATTTAAAATTAAAGAAGAAATCCTGCTGCCTGGCAGAACGCAGTGTAAACAGTCAGAACTCCAGCACAGAAGATGCCTTCAGTATATCTTGCTCCCTCCTTATGGCATACTGCAATTGCACCTTTTGGTTGTGCAGTAACTGTCCCAGACAGGGTGTCAGTAGGAGTATGTAATGGCTTGTAATAGAGTAAAATTGCAGGTGGGTAAAATGCTCCATATATCCTTCCAGCTATGGTTTTATTACATGCTTATTTTCAGTTACAAGGGGCTAAACATAATGTTGATTCCTTTTGGTCTTGGCTTCTCATTTTTTTATAAAGTCATGATAAAACCTTAAGTCCTTGGCATTTTTTTTTTCCATTAAATGAACACAGAAAACGTATGTGCCCTCTTTTTCAGCACAAACTGTGTATTTCTCCTCTCCAGACCAGGTACTCCTTTGGCAGTGCAGCCTAGCATGTTCTAAAGTTCCTCACCGCTGCTAGTGTGCAATACCCATGGGCAAAAATGCCCCCCAGCTTCACTGAAGCTGCCAAATCTATATATATCTTATTATTTTTGGTTAAATGAAATAAACCGGTCCACATCAGGGACTCTTCTTTAGGGACTGTAGTGACAGGACAAGGGGTAACGGGTTCAAACTTAAACAGGAGAGGTTTAGATTGGATATAAGGAAGAAATTCTTTCTTGTTAGGGTGGTGAGGCACTGGAATGGATTGCCCAGGGAGGTTGTGAGTGCTCCATCCCTGACAGTGTTCAAGGCCAGGTTAGATGAAGCCTTGGGTGACATGGTTTAGTGTGAGGTGTCCCTGCTTATGGCAGGGGGGTTGGAACTGGATGATCTTAAGGTCCTTTCCAACCCTAACTATTCTATGATTCATAAACACAAGCAAGTGGTCTTTTAAGCACAGATTTAGGTAGGCTAAGGCCCTACATCTAATATCTCTTAATGGGCCACTGTAGGCTTCCAAAGACACAAAGCTTTGACAGTGTTGGATCACTATGAGCAATATGTTTTTCCAGCTGAGTACAGGCATCAGTGTCAAAGGAGAAAAGTGTTCTTTTATACTACAGACTTTCACAGCACTGACAGCTCACAGACCTTCATTTACCTGTTCCATAAAGAGGCCAAGAGTTCGTCCGATGCTTATTCAGTCAGAATTACATTGTGAAACTGGCTACTGCTCTTGCCAAGGAATTAAGTCACATCAGCCTGGGAGCATGTCCAGTTTCCACAAGACGTGTATGAGCAAGGAAGAAATATTTCAACAAATTACATTTTGTTCACTTTTGTGTTCCAGTCTGTGGCTTGTCTGTGTATTTATAGCAGGGAAAAATTGGGACATAGTTACCCATATCACAGGACAATAGTTTCTGCAGAGCAGAACCTCAGCCATCTCTCACACTAGGAGTGGGTTTGTCCCACTGTGCACCAGGTAGCACAGCAGGGATGTATCCTTCACCAGTTACGTGGGTCTGATCTCTTGGAGAACAAAGAACAAGGAAGTTCTGGGGCTGGAAAAGAGATGTTTGATGAGGAGAAATGATAGCAAAAAAAGCTTGGGCAACACAAGCTGTTAAGACAATCATTGCCTCTTCCAATCATTAAGGAATCATTGTCTCTTCCAATCAGACAAAGGATACCTCAAATGAAACCAGCAAATGTCAAGTTGTTGATGTTAAAAACTAAATGAGCTCATGAAGTGACTAAAAAAATAAGGAAATCCTGTATAGATGACACCTTTAGCTCAGCAATCCCCAGAGCTGCAAGTATCTCAGGGTTGTTAAACATATTTTGAAACATCACATGGTTGCTCTGCATCAGTGGTGGAGAGATGGTGGTGGTTTTGCTGTACCATTGGCTTAGTCATTTGTGATCAACCTGTTTCCCAGTCCAGCCTAAAGTCAAGTGTGTCCAAAGGACATGAAGCCATGAAGAAGTCTAAAAGGTACATCTGTATAAGCAGCTACAGCTGACAAAGTGATATAGGTTTTTACATCCCAGAAACCCTGTGGTAGTCATGCCACACTCTTAACATGGCCAGGGGCCTTCTGCACAATGTCTCTTTGAAACCAGCCTCTGGTGACCACCGATGCAAGAAAAATCCATATCTGAGGCAGAAGACTGAATGTGGTGCATCTTGAATATACAGAGTATATACCGATGCTTCATATTCCAAAACCTGCGTTTGGAGCAGCTGCAAGGCAGAAACCAGAAGTCCTGATAAAGGACTCTCTCATTCAGTATATCTTATAAAGGCCAGTATAGCTGCATACATATTTGTATGTCACCCAATGTCCAAAACTTAAGAGGGATGTTGAAACAATAGCTATACCTAAAAATACTCTATGGCCTGTACAGCTTCCCTATAGTTGCCAAGAGTTGTTCAAATATAAGATCTTTCTTACAGTTCTTCATAAAAAATAAAGAAATAAATTCACAAATCATTCAATGCATCATTGAGGATTTTGCAGCTAGAAAGGAAGTATTCAGTTGATCATTTTCCCCTGACACAGATTGGGTTGGCCTTCCTTCAGTATCTCTTTTATAGCTTTCTTTTAGATTTCACACTCTCTAGAAAAGGTGTAATTAAGCCATTCACACCTTCTGCGCATCTTGTTAAGATAACCAGTCATGACTTCTGTTTCAAAAGAAAACCCTTGTCAAGAATGATATTGCAGACTTAGAACTGAAGATGTAAGGACTTCAGAGTATTAAAACAATGCATCATAGTGCCATGCCAGAAGAAGAGATTACCAGATTTCATGTCACCTGTATGGCGTAGCTCCAGTAGCGGTCACTGCTGAACAATAAGCGATCACTAGGTACATGTGCAAAGCTGAGAATCTCTATCCACTATGCTTTCAAACAGCACTCAGGGCATTGGGTGCTTCCAGACATAGCCCTGTCAAGCACTCTTATTTTGCCTGGGAGTTGTAAACATCATAAAGTTCACAGTGCAGTTTCTTAACTTTAAAATAAACCATACTGAGCTTTTCAGACAATAAATTATTTCTGCCTTTTTCTTTTTTTTTTTTTTGCCGCCTGTGAAGTTGCCATTGTGTTGCAATACTTCTTCTTCTCCTCCTTTCAGCCTCCCTCTCCAGATTTTTGTCCAGACAGCTGTCTGCCAAATCACTTCATGATGCTCCTGCTGTCAGATTTCTGCTTCTTTCATTATCCTTCCACCAAGGAAAAAAGAATTTGCTGGTAAATCAGCAATGAACACCTTCCCCACTGAGTCAGTATGTGCAATAAGCATTTTTTGCACAGAAAAACAACAGCAAGAGAATGCAAAATGCTTAATTATTTTCTGGTAAGACCAGGCTATTATTGTTAATG
This sequence comes from Agapornis roseicollis, assembly GCA_002631895.1. Classification (NCBI taxonomy): domain Eukaryota; kingdom Metazoa; phylum Chordata; class Aves; order Psittaciformes; family Psittacidae; genus Agapornis; species Agapornis roseicollis. Next base: position 179,138 of record NDXB01004279.1, on the reverse strand, counting down.
ATGATCTGGATAATTAGGTTTTAGATGCTATGTTTAGATTAGCAGTGAGCCCAATCTGTACAACATTTGATCCCTCAAAACCCAAGCCAGGATTCTCAGTCAGTATAAAGCTGTTTTCGTAAAATGAAGTTTCAACCTGAGCTGAATTTAGCACCAGAAGGTAAATTCTCCAAAGTTTGGAGGACTTTATTTTGCTTTTCATTTCATAGAATCATAGAATAGTTAGGGTTGGAAAGGACCTTAAGATCATCCAGTTGACCCCATTTATCCACTCTCTCCTAATTTACAACAGAAATTTCAACAAATTCTTCTTGAAGATATTCATTGTAAAATTAGAAAAAGGCACTGTTCATTTGCATGGACAAGCACCTGCGTAGCTAATCCAAGCGCTACGTTTAAAATACTTACATCAGCTCTGTCAGCAATATGCCTGTGTAAGCAGGAATAAGGTTATTCAAGTGCTAGATTTGTTCTTCTCTGCTTCTGAAAACTGGACTCGTCTTCTGAAAATGGAGATTTGGGTCCATTCTCTGCAGTCAGCTCTTAAAAACATGAAGACATTCCTTTGGGTGGTCTGGTCTTTGCATTTCCACATCTACTATATTCATGCTGCAGTAAGACTTTGCCCCCGTGCAAAGTTTCCTTTATGCTTCCAACCCACAAGACCTCCACATCATGGTCACGAAAGTTGCTCCCAAGTTGAAGCCTCATCCATAGAAAATGGAAGAGGAGAAACCAGTACCAAGCTGTCTTCTCTTGAATTCCTTGCTGTATCTCAGATAAACTGTAGCAAAACCAGTGGAGAAGGTTTAAAGGTACATTACTGCTATCACAAAAGCTAAGACCTCTCTCCCAAGTGAGTGACCATCTGGCATGAAATTCAGAATATGTGCTCTATTACTAGCAATCTTTTCCTGGCTGTCATTTCTCCACAGACACAAAAGTCTGTCAAGGGCTCCTGGAGCCTGAAAGCTAATCATGTCCATTTCTTTCCTCCAAGAATAAACCATCTTCCAAGCAGAGTCTTAACAATAGCCTGTGATTTTGCTAACAACCAAAAATGGGGCAAAATCCTTAGAAGAACTACATGCAATCTGCCACCCTTCCTCAATAACATATGGGATCCTGTTCCTGTGTGCATGGACCAAACAGGGATATGGGCAGGAGAAATGTGCAGGGGACTACAGGGGCTCACTAGGTACCACAGGCCATGTATGCCATTTGTGAGGTGCTTATAGATGAGCTTTTCACTGACAGCCTCTGGTGATTTTGTGCTTGTAAAATTAAAACAGAGATTTTCAAAGTACCCATGAAGCACTGGACAAGTCTTCCTTTGAGATTTCAAAGCAATGTGAGTTATTTCCCTCTGGTTGGCCTCTTTGCAAATCTCAAGGTAACTGATTCCTTTGCAGTTTAGTTTATTTGGTTTGGGATAATTTCTTTTCATTCAATGTTTTCTCTTTTTCCAAGGGGAAATTATATGACTGTGTAAGGAGGGGTAAGTAAATCATGAGATCACAGGTTAGAAGGAGCTCTACCATGTTACAAGTGGGAAAGGATGCAAATACAAGAGAAAGTGGCTGAAAATAGGAACTAGTTAAGGATATCTTGACATCACCCTCACCAATTCTGTCCCTTCTGACTAGAACTTATGCATCATTTAATGAGTCTCAAATAGCTATATTTATCATTGATAGCTCTTTTAACTGCAAAAGCCATTTCATGCTTTTAGAACCATCAATCTCAGTTTAAATCCCTTTTATCATCATGTGTAAATGTCTCTCACAATCAGGTTTACCAACTCCAAGAGAAGAGTTTCACTTCTCATGAAAAGCAAGGTCTTCTGCACAGATCTCTTCTCAGTGTGCAGGCTTAGCTTTCTTCAGCAGTTAATGCTGTAAGGAAGCAGAATGCATACGTGACAGCTCACTGTGTTTTACCCTGCAGGAAAAAAAAAAAAAAAAAAGAGAAAAAACCCAATTTCCAAACAATTCTTCTCTCTGAGTACCATGTTTCTCTGCATGTCCTGCTTGGTTTACTTTTTCTTATACAGGCCACACATATAAAAAAAATCCTGGGTCTTTTGCGGAAATCCTAGTTGTTTTTCTGACAGTATGCTTTCTTTCTGATGTTCATTTCACACAGGCAATTATTCCACTGTTCAAACAGTGCTTTTCTGAATGTGACAGCTATCGAGTCCACTGCAAATATTCAGCTATTTTTCCCAGCTTCGCTGCCAAAATTTTCAGGGAAGCAAAGCTAAAACAATGTTGTCTTCTCGCCTCCCCCAATAACAAAAAAACCAAAACAACCACCAGACATTTTTATTTGTTTGCTTGGTAATGATTTTTTGGAAAAAATTTTGTTAAGGAACAATGCCCTTTAACTAGTAAATAGTCCTTGTAAGACCAAAGGCAGAGAAAGATGATGGACACCACTGCTTCAGACCTGTGATGTGACACAGGAGTACTCAGAAATGCAAGCCAGGCTGAGACTTCTAAATAGCTTCACTGCTTCTGGCTTAGTTCTTTGCAATTGGCCTTTAATGATTAAAAGGACTGGGATACTAGCATTGCCAATGCATTCCTGGGGTCAGAGCTTGAAGTCCAACTGAAGCCAAATGATCTAGTGGAAGGTGTTCCTGCGTATGGCAGGGTGGGTTGGAACTCAGTTATCTTTAAGGTCCCTTCCAGCCCGAAGCAGTCTGTGAATCTATGATTCTATAGTCACAGGTAGGAGAGTCTGGAACGCATACCCTACAAGAAAAGACCGAGGGAACCAGGTGCAATTAGCCTGGAGAAGGAAAGGTTTGGTGGGAACTTAACATCAGCTTTTCAGTATACACAGGTTTGTTCTCAACAACGCAAAACAAGTGTCCTTTATTGAGATGCGTGACAAGAGGATGGAAGAAAATTACTATACATTGAAAGAAGGGAAGTTCTAACTTGACATCAAATGTGCAAGCCAGGTGCTGGGAGCAGGCCCACACAGACAGTCAACTAGAAAAGCACTTCATTTATTCTTTACATTAGATTTATGCCCACCACTTATCACACACCCACACTCCTGCTTTTCTAAAATGACATTTTCTGCCAAAATTTTGGAAAAATGTTTTTAGATTTAAGAAAAAAGGAAAAATTCAAATAAGATTTTTTTTAAATTCGTTAGCTGTAGTTTGATCTGCAACTGCTCAAATAATAACAAAAATCTCACACTGCAAATTATCATTTAGGAGCTACATGCAATGTGCACCAGCAGCAACTAGATAGAGCAAGAGCTCAGCCGCTGTGCTATAGCAATGATCAAGAAATTAGGAAATCCTTGGAATATAGCTTTGCCATGCATGGTCTTGCTGTGGGAATCAGCACAAGCAATTTATACTCAGAAATAGAAAACTTTCTCAGGCAGTTACTGAACTTCCATTAGGACAGACTGCAGTTCAGAGGGACAGGGATTTCTCCAGTTTCTCCATAGAGACAAACCTCCTGTACCTCAATCCCATTCTGTTCAGCAGCCTAATTTACTGTCTGTTCAAAACAGCCACTCTTGCCTGTCTCAGAGGAGCTCTGTGAAATCAGATTCATTAAGCCGTGTTAAGTGCCATGAGATTCTCACATGGTGAAATTATAGCACTGCAGAGAGTACTGCCATCTGACAAGAGGCCCCCTCTGTCCAACAGATGTGTGATATACATTTGTGTATTGTAATGAGGAAACCCTATCTGTTCTAATGCTTATGAGATTGTCCTTCTTTCCAAAGTGTTTCCCATGCTCCCCTGTCCTGTACACATTCAAACAACCATGTAACAGCCTCTGGGATGGTAAGAATGGAAATTTTAACCAAACCATCAGAATAAATCCTACTTCCAGCAAAAATGGTCCTGTGGAGGACAGTCAAAATGCTTGATGAGCTTCAATGAATCAAAAGACAGACTGAGGTTTCTGAGACATGTAGGTGTTACCTGCCTGACCCCATTTAGGAGCAAGACCCTTGATTGGCCAGAAATATACTCAGAAACCAGGTTCATGTGTTTGATAGCTGTAAGTGAATTCATGGCTTCTTGCAAGTAGCTATTATGAATCCATTTCCAGTGTTATAAATTAGATTGTCAATTGCCCACAAGTATTTGTACTGCCCCTGATGCACAGGGAAGTAGAAATGATAGACATGGCTCTAGCACCCTGAGAGGGACATCAGCCTCCTCTGGCTTTGCCCTGGCCACTCCATTTGAGGGTTTGCAGTCTATCCCTATGGAGGGACATGGCTCACACTTGGCTTTCTGCCATGCTCATGGTAGTTCCTTATGTATCACCCACTGTCCTAGAAACTGGGTGAGAGCCAGGTCTGCTTGGGAAGTGGACACTTCAGCACAGGACAGTGGCTTCACTAATAAACCCAGCAGCATGAAGGCAAATAAAGGTTTCCCATCATGCTGGAAACTAGCTATATCAGCATGCTTTGTTCACAGCAAGCTGTGCAAAGCAGTTGTTTTCTGTTACAGATACAGAACTTCCAGCCTTATTTTCAAAGGTGCTGAGTATCTGCAAAACCAACTTGTTTTGACAGCAAAAAGAAAAAAAGCAAAACAGGCTACTACTGCTACTTAAGTGCCAGCATATGGATTTCAGGCTCTAATTGCCTGCACCGTGGCTTGATTAAATTGCTGCTTGGAGCATTGCCAAAATAGGTTATTTCACTTAGCAAAAGCTGGATCTGCACTGTAATTTTGAAGCTGTAGTACACATCCTAAGGCAGCACAGAGATATGGTATAGGTATGACTCTGGTGGTTCAATCTTGGTGCACACAACTCTGATCATGTTTCAGTGCTCTCTTCTATACTGAGAAACTGCAGAATAGACACAGCCTTAGATATCAGCTTCTCTCCAGAACCTATTACCTGTGCCCTTGTCTTGCTGATCTTTTATCAGGGTCTGATTTTCAGAGTCAGATGTTCAGATCAGCATGAAAATTATAAAAATCACAGAATCCCAGAGTGGTTTGGGTTGGAAGGGACCTTAAAGCTCCTCCAGTTCCAACCTCCTGCCACAGGCAGGGACACCTTCCACTAGAGCAGGTTGCTCCAAGCCCCTGTGTCCAACCTGGCCTTCAGCACTGCCAGGGATGGGGCAGCCACAGCTTCTCTGGGCAGCTAGAAAAAGGAACTGTTCTGAAACTGGCTAGTGCCTAGAATCAAGTTGTTACATTATTCCAGAAAACCCTCAACTTCAGAATTTCCAGAAATAATAACAATACAACTTCACTGGGCATCATGATCAGTTACAGTTCTCAGAGAACATTGGGTCACTATCCTCTATGATTAATCAAACGTTCCCATATTATTTAAGTTCTGGTCTATGAAAACCCTGCCATCTGAACTGCTTTGCAGTGCAGAACATCACAGCAAAGAGCAGTGCCACAAGAAAGCTTTCTTCTTCCCATAGAGCAGGAAGTAGAATTGCAGGCAGCTTGCAGGAACCCTAGAAGATAGTAATATCCAAGGCTCAGGGGCCCCTTGTAAAATGGGACTGTAGTTCTGTTTCCCTGCATATGGATACTGTTGTTGCTTAGACTAAAAGAAATAATAAATAAATAGAAAACAATAAAAACAATAGAAAAGCTAATATATTTCTTAGGAATATCTTTTTTGTGAACTGATGGCTTGACTACTTGCTGAATAGCACTGTTATAGCTAGAAAATTGACTTCTTTTTTAGCCAGTTTGGGGGAAGAAAGCACAGAATATTTGTGCGTATCTTGATTATGGTTTAACTCAAATAAAATAATTCCTGATAGAATAAACTGAGACAAGAATAGCAATTCCAACCCACACTGTGCTGCAGGAAATGTTCCGGAATAGCTATACAGAGGACGTTCTCACTGCCAAATCTAAGTGCACTTTTCGAGTGAGGCCATGTGAACCAAACCATGTGGGTATGTGGGCATGTAATCAGAAGTTGCAAAGCAACTTAACAATACTGAAAGCATCTATTGCACCTTGGTGACAAAACAAGCCTCTCAGTCCACCCCACTGCTCTAAAGCTGTTCATTTAAATCACCACAATTGAAGTTAAATCCCATGCAAAGCAGTTTAACTGAGCAGAGTGGTTAAGGACACCTCAGCTGTTTCCTGAAGAACAGTAACTTGTTTATCCAGAGCACTTCCCAGCTATGTGCCTATATCCATAGGCAAAACAGCAGAGCATTAGGCAAAGCTCCATCAGGAAACTCATTCCGAACCGTGTAGAAGAGGTTTTATTTTGGTACAAACTAAAATAAACCAGACTCGGTGGTTTATTTTATGAAGACATGTTTCTGCTTCCCAGATAGAGCTGATATGCCACAGCGTCCCACCTGCTCTTCCAGGACAGGAGGACAAGGGACTCCCCAAATTCACTGTTCCAGCTGGCTCAGGGGTTGCGAAAGGCACTCTGCAAGTACAGTTTGGCAGCAGAATCTGGCCCAGGCAAGAGGTTACAGGTGGAGATTGAGCCACTAGTCCAGTGTCTGCATTATAGAGAAGACAGCATCCAAATTGACACAATCCCAAGCAATACAGGTTGCCAAAAAGCAATAACATTCCTTTTGCTTTTTTGTTACCACTGTCTATTTTGCTACTGATGTCTGAGACCAAAATTTGCCTTTTTCCACAGCATATTTTCCAAAATAGCCCTTTACCTTTGAATTGTCACAAACATAGAGCGTGGTCAGAGCAACATTGGGGAAAATGTGAAAAATTAATTGACTGGGCAATATTTAATAATTTTGCCTTAGGAATCTCAAGTACACTATTGCTTTTTAAATGGTTTTGTCAGGCTGTACTCCAAGAACAGCTTTAAGTTTAATTTACTGGACACAGCTTCCACTTACCAACAGCAGAACTCCAAAGTCTTCCCTTTGTCATATAAGAAACAATCATAGGGAAAAAATGCCATAAACTTTTTTCATTTCTTTCCAGTTATAATAAAGAACTACACATCTATGAGAGTAACAGAGTAGATCTGGGAATATTTAGGCATTGGACATAACATCAGATGAAAATTTAAAAACAAATCAACAACAGGACTATGGAACACATAAATCACATAAGAGCAATTAGAGATTATTAAAGGTTTTCATTATTTATGAAAAGCTTTAGGTCAACATGACATTGTGCTGCAGTTGAGGAGTACCACCATGCAACAAATGCACCATCTCAGGGGCACTGCACTCAGAACTGCTCAGAAAAACTGAGTTTGGAAGAGGAAATATAGGAGAGATGGGGACTCAGAGCTGGAACAAGTGGGGACAGAAAGTCCTGAGAAAGCTCTGTACATGTATAATTGTGATATGTGCATAAAGAGGAATTTATGTCTTATAACTTATAACTTATGGTTCTCAAACACAATGAGTCTTGGAGAAGATGAATCACACTGTGAACAGCAGTCATGCACGTCCCCAGATCTTAGTAAGGAGCACAGATTCAAACTGAAGTATATTGTCCGTTTGTATCAAATTCTCTGTTAGTTTAAACAGCTTGACATAAATAAAGGTCTGTTACAGTCCCAGTAGGACCCTGGGAGTTAACTGGGCAGCAGAACAGCTATTCTGCTTATGCACAGTGCAATGCTCTCACTGGAGTCTGTTATCAGCATCCTCTATCAACACCCTCAATCTGTGACTGTAAGAACACCTCCTGTTAAAAGACAGTTTATGCCTTTCCCTTAATTTTTCTGCTCAGTTCTATAGATACCACCCCTTAAAAACCTGTGTTCTCCCCCTTCTCTCTAGGTGGCAAACTTGCTCAGACTCTTCCAGATCCCCCAGATAAGCTATGCCTCCACCAGTGCCAAGCTGAGTGACAAATCCCGCTACGACTACTTTGCACGGACGGTGCCCCCAGACTTCTACCAAGCCAAAGCCATGGCTGAAATCTTACGGTACTTCAACTGGACTTATGTGTCAACGGTTGCTTCAGAAGGAGACTACGGGGAGACAGGGATCGAAGCCTTTGAGCAGGAAGCTCGCCTCCGCAACATCTGCATCGCCACCTCCGAGAAAGTGGGCCGGTCCAACATCAGGAAGTCCTATGATGGTGTGATCAGGGAACTGCTCCAGAAACCCAATGCCAGAGTGGTGGTGCTCTTCATGAGAGGAGATGACTCTCGGGAGCTCATTGCAGCTGCCAACCGCTTCAACGTCTCCTTTACCTGGATTGCCAGCGATGGATGGGGAGCTCAAGAGAGTATTGTCAAGGGCAATGAGCACATAGCTGCTGGGGCAATAACCTTGGAACTTGCTTCTCATCCAGTTAAAGAGTTTGACACGTATTTCCAGAGCCTCAGCCCTTACAATAACAGGCGCAACCCCTGGTTCAAGGACTTCTGGGAGCAAAAATTCCAGTGTAATCTCCAGAACCGTAAACCACATAAAAAGGCTTGTGACAAACACTTCACCATCAACAGTTCTAACTATGAGCAAGAATCCAAGATCATGTTTGTTGTGAATGCTGTGTATGCAATGGCCCACGCCTTGCATAAAATGCAGAGGACTCTGTGTCCAAACACCACGAAGCTCTGTGATGCCATGAAGCATCTGGATGGCAGGAAGCTGTACAAAGATTATCTTCTGAAAGTAAACTTTACAGGTAATAACTTCTATTTTGGTACATACAGAATGTTACTGTAATTCATCAGTCACAGCAAAAGCCAATTAAATTGCCAGTAGCACATATCATGAGAGTTCAGATCAGGGTGGTACCCAGGCAAGGCAATTCTTGACATAATAAAGGACAAAGAAGAAGGACAGGTTGCTTGGTGAGAACTAAGAAAACTGTTTCCAGCAGTAGGAAAAGGTGGAGGTTGCAACAGCTGGTCTTGGAAACATCACCCTCCATTCCCTAAACTTCCACGCACCAACTTCCATTTCATTCACGGCCAGTTTGGCTTCAGCTGGGCATGTCTGGAGGTGGCCATTTCACCACCAGTTCCACTAAGCAACCACCTGCTGTGCCTGTGCCAAGACTTGGGCTTCTCTTTTTTGTTCTGTTATGTGAATTTATATAATAGCACATGACACCTCTGTGGTTTTGCTGTCACATATGGCTGAGCTTAGGTTTGTTATTAATATTACATTGCAATGAGGCTAAATAAATCTACAGAGGAAACAAGTAAAGTGTAGAACATCATGTATTTTTCTTCTTGTCGAACTTTCTTCTGAAACATGTAGGTTGAGGTTGCATTTCTATATATTATTAAACTGATATTCTCAGCTGACTACGTTGATAGTAAGGAAACAACGTGCTGTGCTTTGTATGAGAACTAGCTTCAGGAGGAATTGAACGATAAATATAAGTATGATGCAGCACAGTCCCAAGAGACCCTCAATAATGGTAAACGTCAATAACACTGGAAACTATATGGAACTGTCAGATTTGAGCCTGAACTTTTCCAACCTTTAGAGGTCTTCTCAGCTCTTTGATTCAGACCATCCCTAGATGCTGCCAACTGCATCCCTAGTGCTTGTCTCACTCTCAGTGGAGTACGGCTGGTGCAGCCAAATACTCCATTTTCTTGGATACCTATAGGTGTATAGGTGTCTCAGCACATGTTGCAGAGCTCATTAGGACCCCAGGTCTCCCAGGATCCTGCTAGCTGAGCGACTCTTCAGAATACATCAGGGATTCCTGCAGCCCATGTGCCTGGACTTCTATACCATGGAAAGGGGCAGATGGAGTGGTCACTTTATGCATCTTATCTCTCAGAGGGAGTATTCAAGAGGACCTAGAATTTTGGACATGCTCTGATAATATAGATTCAGTCACAAAGAAAAATAATGCAAGTGCAGGTGGAAGTTGTGATCCTTCAGAACCCTCATATCAGTGTTGCATGCAAAGCAGGTGAAGCCAAGTGCCTGGGCTGAGCAGCACAGTGCTTGTGTGCATCCTACTGTTTGGTCTTCTAAAGACCGCTGCATCAGTAAGGACAGTCACATATCATGACATACGCAGATGCAAAAGCAATGTATACATATGTGTCATGCTGTAATGGCATTTGATGTTATTAACTTCACAAGCAGCACAAGGCAGAATGAATCAACCTTTTAGTCTTTAGACCTATGGAAAATAAGGTCCCTCTAAACAGCACTTAATACATAGAAACTGTTTTCTCATCAGCCTACACTTATTCTCAAAGATACTTGAATGTCTTCAGATTGCTGAAATCAAACTTCACAGAAGCTGGGTTCTGGAGTGCTGGTTGCAAGGGATGGCAGTGGTATGAAACAGTCGGCATCAGCCAGGGAGACACTTCAGAAGACTAACAATCCACCCAAACAAACAGGCACTTCAATAACTTAAATTTTAACTATTTTGAAACTTTTTCTGACACTCCAGGTATTTTAATAGGCTTAAGTGCATACACTCTAGTTACTAGAGTCCAGCTTTAGCATGTCACTAAGCAATCTTGGTTGCAGTACATGATTCTCAATTGTTTTTCTATCGTGCAGGGATCTTTTAAGCACCCAAATATTTTCCCACTCAGCATTTAGACATAAAGGCAAAATAACCACAACCTTCTTTGACCAAAGCTCAAGGGAAATATTCATTTAGATACAGAAAGAAAAATCCATTTTCAGTTAGACTGAAATATCTTCCATACTTTTTATGAATTGGAAGTTGAAGCTGTTCAAGCTGAAAAATAAATAAATGAAAGCCTGTCAGCTTGCAATTTTGAAAATGAACCAAATTAATATGTTTTAAAATGAACCCAGAAACCTTTGAAACTCTGAAGAGCTTTAATTTCAGATCATTTTCATTTCCAATTTAAAACATTAAAAAACCTGTCACGCTCTTTTCCAATGGTCTTGTTCTGTATTTTACATAAATCTTTTTTCTTTTGATATAAGTTCTCCCATTATAATGTGAATGCATGTTTTAATGTGAGTTATTTTTTTCTGCAGATGTGTGATTTCTATGTAGTGAGAGAATAAGGAAATCTCCCATGCCTTCTTTCTTTCAGAAAGGTGTGAAATTTTAATACATATAAATCTTGCCATTGACTTCCATAGACCAAGAATACACCTTCGCTCCTTTCTGGTTGAAGAAAGTCTCTGGGTATGATGTTAACACAATATCAAGACCATGCTGCATGGCACATTTTATCAACGATGCTCTCATATTTCCAGCTCCAAATCCAAGTACATATCCTCAGTGCAGAAAGAGGATGGCATGGAAGCTACCAGCCCATCAGGTACATGGCAATCAAGTCAGGTTGTGAATTTTCTCTCTCCGTTAGTCTAGGTAATGGTCCATGCCCACCAAAAGGAAGCAGGCAAGAAACAGAATAACAGTGATAACCATATTCGCACACACACTAACAGCTATTTAAGCAACACCTCCTCTGCTGAAAGGCAGAAGTACAAATAGATGAACTTGAGTGCATAAAGCTGCAGCTTGCCATGAAAGAAATCCAACAAATGGCCCTGAATGTATCATTCCAGTTTCCAGGAACAGGTGATTCTGCATTTCAAATACATCAGAAAATGATAGGGTACGTTTGTACAATTAGTATGGGGCTCTGCAATTTTAGACCTTTACCTTACACACCTGAATTAGTTTTAGTTAGTCTCTGATTACAGTTAATGGAGGGGATCAGCAATTGCAAAGCCCATGTGAGATATGATTTGCCCCTACATCTCTTGCTGTTGACTACCGATGGAACATAGAGCAACAAAGATCCTCACTTGCCAGTTAAGCTGAAAGCCTGAAATGAGACTCTTGGGCACAGCAATAATGGGATCTGTAGGGAAATACTCAGGGACCAGCTAACAGCAGGGTTGCAGTAGAGGACTGGCCAGGATTTGAGCACTCTCATTTTGCCACTGCTGCTGACATGCTGTGACAGGTATTTCATTAGTATCTCTAGAGTCTTACTTATTTCTCTTTCTTCTCATTAAATTGAAATAACTCCATAGAACTGCAGTGTAGCACAAAGGCAGGGCGAGATTTCATTCCTTATTGTCTGTGAGATACACCAAGCACATTATTTGCTTGCAAGTTAGTACTACATATATGACAAATGTCGTGATATCTTCAATCTTTTCAGTAAGGGGGAAAAGAGCTGCTTATGTCTGATTGACACTTCAAGCAGCAGAATCTGAGAAAGCAATGCCCAGCCCCTAGACAAACAAACTCACTTCACCTCAGAGCTTGTTTGGCCTTTCAAAGAGGTATAGTGTTGTTCATCTTCTTGATCTTCCCATACTCTGTGTTCCCTCCTGAGGGCACAAGTGCAGCGCTTGATGTTCTGAATCATGATGCTCCTCTGCTGATAAAGGGATGCTAGTTCAAGAGGCTGTTAGTTTGTATTGCCAAAACAACAAAGAAGTGCTGAGCAAAAGCGGAGGGTTCCATGGGATAAAGCACAGAGTAAACTCAACTTCTCACCAGCACCCAGACATTGTGTGGGCAGGTGGAGGCTGGATTTAAGGGTGTATGCATGTCCACTGTCTTCTGCAGAGCTCTGAATTTCCACAGCAAATGGTAGGAGGAGTTTGGCTAAAGTAGCAACCCTGGAAAAGAGGTCATTAAAATTCTAGGCAGTGCATCTGTTTATAATACTCAGTGTCTTTTCCTTCCTCTTTCTTCCTCCACAACTACAAGAGTCATTGCATGTCCATCCTGATATTATGTTCAGAAATCCAGTTCTTCTACACAAAGCCTGTCTCATCCAACCTAACTGATACTGGACAAAATGCTACCCTGTGGCTAACCGGAATGGCTATTCAAAATGAGAAGAGTTATAAGTGAGGTCTGATTTGTCCCCTTCCACCCACAGTACTTGATGTTACAAAACTGTTATTCCTGCCTGGTCCTAAGTTTCTGTGTGATTTTCTTTCTCCCCACTCTGCCCCAGTCATTGAAATAGAATATTTCATATTCATATAATATGGAGACACAAACTTGCATTCTTCTTCAATTCTTGAACACTGGTGAATTCCATGGTGACACCATACACTTTCGTCGACCACTTCCACCATAACAGTTCCACCCAAGTAGGAAAGAGTTTAAAAGTCATGTCTGCAACAAGCAGATGTCACTTCGCTGTTGAGCACAGCAGCATTATGCAATCCCTGCTTGGGGATACAGCCAGAAATGTTTCCTGTCAAAAGTCCACTTCAAAGCTCAGTGTCCTGCCAAGCTGGCATGGAGCAGAGACCAACAATGATGCATCTGCTGCTACAGGCAAGTTACAGATGCAGAAACTTCAAAGGCCAGGTACAGATTTGCAGCAGGAAGTACCTGTCAGTAGATGTACAGGCTGAGGCTAGAGCTCACATCCCAGGCTCTGCAGCAGACAGCATCGCTACTTTATCATTTCACGCAACGAGCTTCTATTCATCAGGTCAGATCCCCTTTGTCTCCAGCACTCAGTGAGCTGTAAGGTCCTCCTGGCCCTCCCTGTGATGTTTTGTCGTAAAATGAACCAGGACACTGTTTTCAGGTGATGGTAAAACTTTCATGGGCAGAAAGGATCCAATACCTTGCTAATCGTAAACGTTTTACAAGCACAGTTTGTGATGAATTTGTGGGCAATAAACCTGAGGAAAATATAGAGTAAATTCCCCAAGATATTAATTAAAAATATGCATAAAAAAGATGATCTATAGGAAAAATTATGGTCTTTTTCCTGGGACCACAAATGTGTCGTAGCTTTTAAAACCATGAAAGCAGCTAAGGGATAGTCTCTGAAAGTGCACTTGAGAGTTTCTATTTTAAAGCAGAGGAACAGTTGAACTTGCACAATATCGCCCCATATTTCTCTCTATATTAGATTTACATTGGTATATATACACATAGAGCTATAGTGAGATTTTGACATCCTGGCTTTCCTAATGTCCCCTTCCACTTTCTCCAGTGTTCAGTTGCCTCTTTGCAGATCTAGCTCCTGATGGGGATCTGCAGTTCCTTTCCTTTGGGCAGAATAATCCTTCCAAGAGTTTCCTGGGAAGAAATCTCTGCTTAGTCTTTCCTGAAGCTTTTAATATGTGTACATGTTCACGTATTTATGTACTTTGTTTATACACATGTATATTTTCATACATATTTATAATTGTGCAAAATACAAATTCATAATACATGGGAATCATAAAGTTAAAGAATAAATCAGATTGGAAGGGCCCTCAGGAGGTCTCTAATCTAACCTCCTGCTGAAAGTAGGATCAGCTGCAGAAGCAAACCAAGTTGCTCTGCTTTATAGATGTAAACTGTTTGAAATTAAAATACTATGGAACCTTTTCATCCTGTAGTTTAGGTTTGAGGTGTCACAATGGCAAGCAATCTGATCTGCACTCAGAACGTGTTCTGTGTCACATGCTGCACCATGTAAACTGGATACCTGGCCTGGCAGCAGGACACTGATGTTATCTCTAGGGCACATCCTCCAAATAAAATTATCATTAGAACTTCAATTCATGGCTGGTCAGTGACCTTCCTGTTAATGGTGTCTGTTACCTAGCCAGAGACTATCATAAAATGCTGCCTTTTCATGCTTTCATTTGGTACTGATTAACAATAATTAGATTGAGTGAGCAGGACCAGAGGTTGAATTGTGTTCTTGCCTCTTGAGATGAGCTCCAGCAGCAGAGGCCAAGGTGTACTGGATCATTGCTTCCTCTCTAACTGGGAAGCAAGGTCCTTCTGCCTGCTGCCACCACTGCCTGACCTGGGCACTGAGCTCCCACAGACAGGAAGATGGGAAATGCAGCATTAGCAGGGCCCAGAGCAGCAACAACTTTTCTTCAGAGTCCTCAGGAAGACTCTGGAGTCTGCTGCCTTTGGTCTTTACCCAGGTGGGTGCCATTCCTGGAATGTCTGCAGAAACCACAGGCTAGCAATGGCCCCAAACTTTTTATAGTGGCATATTTAGGTGAAGGTGCTTTGACATCCCTAAAATAGCAAATAGTTCTTCCACCACAGTTTTCTCTGCTTGAATATTTATACAACCTACCACTTCAGCTGAGCTGTGAAACACTGAAGATTAAATTGTATAGCCAGTGGCTTGTATATAGCTTATAGTCAGCTGCTTTTATCATATCAATAATGTAGCCTTTGGGCAGCTTATAAATCTCTAGATTTTGTAGTACCTGTGCGGTTGTATAAATGAGGATGAGATCAGACACCCTGTGTCTACAGAGAAACTGAAGATCTGAGCATATTTTTCAATTCGCATATCTGGGAGGGAGAAGGCATGGTAATTTAATTTCTCTAATTCCTAGACTCCTTATTTTCCTGCTGCTTGTTTTATAATTGATATAATTTCATCCTTTGCTTTGCTGGCAAATGTCACAAGTCCCAAACACCAAGGTCTGCACAGACAAAATGTTCAGGGGAGCAGGAAGAGTCATACAGCCTTTTCATACCCAACCATGCATACTCTCTTTTCCAATCCCACTTGTTTTTGCAACAGGGGGACAGCTCAGGACATACCATGGGGTTGGAATTTTATCCTTTGTGCAGATTTACCTGTGGGAGACATCCACACATAAGTCATTTAAGGTCTGCTTCTTTCTCCTTGTGACCTGGAAAGATACAATATCTTAAGATAAAAGAGTTTCAGTCAGGATGCTTACTCCTTACGTTTTAGCATCTGAATTGGCTTTGAAAAGTCAATGGGAAGACCAGATTCTTCTCTGTTATCTGCTATGGAAGAGCACTTCAATACTTTCAGAACTAATCTCAGTTGGTCTCATTTGCATGCTGAGGCGCTATTTTAGGTGCTGGAAAGGGAGGAGGCTGTGCTCAGAATAAGACCACAGTAGTGTTAATGAGGATGAGAACAAGGACATGAGGAGACTGCATAGGGACACACAGGAACAGTGCAACACACAGTTTGAGTATTCCCTGTGTGTCCAGTACTGGACCTGCAATGAGTGCCAGTGAAAACTTGTCTTTTCAAAAGGTGATGAAGAAAACTGCAGAAAGTCAGAAACCCAGATGCCTAATCCTAAAGATAACTAAATGTTATGTTATTTTTATCAAACCTCTATTTTGTTGGCAGCTTGTGATTATACTACAAAGGCAGAATTGAAAGCATAATGTGTAGAAATTTTTTTTCTCCTGAAACAACCTCAATATCACTATATTCATGAAAGACAGGTTTGCTTCACCCAGTAGAGCACAGTGCAAAGACATTCTCAAGTTAACTGTCTAAAAGGGAACTGGAACCAAACCGGTGTAGCTGCATTAACGTGACACTAACGTTTGACCCAGTCTAGTGCTGCAATCTTGACATGGATCTTGGTCTGAATCCTACAATTCTTCCACGCAGCGTATTTCCAGGCAAACCTGTCGTAAGCTGACTGCTGTTCTTGCAGCTGTAAAATTGCAGCCCAGATGAGCATGTGAATATATTTCAGCTTTCTGCAAAGCCTGAACTAGTCCCTTCAAGCTTGCCTTGCCCATTTCTGTCTCACAGTGAGAGAAAAGCTGCTCAGTAGCAGTCACGTTTCTCTATCTGAAAGAGAGAAAGGAATTCAACACAACCTCAAAACATCCCTCATATGAATTTGTGCACTAATACAGGTTTTCCCCAAATATTCACAACTTTCCCTTTGTACAAATGGTTGCATGAATCAAAAGAGGTCCTTAGGGTGAAGCTTTCAGAGGAATGAGTGAATGGATTTCCTACCACAAATTAGCCTTTCTTATTCATGCAATTGTTAGTATTTTCATTAGAACAATTACTCAGGCCATTAGATCATGCCTACCTGCAAAAAGAGAATTCACAAAGCAATCAGCTGTGCATTTTCATGAAGCAGAAATTCCTTTTATATATAGTACCCTTCACAATCTGAGCTTCTACACAATCCCATTAATGGCAAACTGGATGGACCTGGCAGACAAATGTATTAAAGGGTGACTTTCTTTCTTCATCTGTTAGAGTCATGTTTCTAAACACCTCTAAAAGCACCTTGGAGAATGTCTGCTTTGCCATCACTGCAAAATTTATGGCTTTTTTTTTCGCAGATACAGAATGTAATTTGAAAAGATATTTCATTGTTGTTA
Source organism: Agapornis roseicollis (assembly GCA_002631895.1). Lineage (NCBI taxonomy): Eukaryota > Metazoa > Chordata > Aves > Psittaciformes > Psittacidae > Agapornis > Agapornis roseicollis. The sequence goes on along the minus strand of NDXB01004279.1, from coordinate 162,097 downwards.
TCTTGGTGAGTCATTTCCTTTTGTTTCCTTCTTCCTGCCATGAAAGTGTACTTTCTCTGAGGATGTAACAAGTGAATACAAAGAACACTAAAATTTTTCAAGGCAGGGGAACAAGACACATATTCATGTACAGGAGTATCAGAAGCAGAGGAACTTCTAACAAAAATGTCCACAAAATCCTAGCTGTAGCATGGCTGAGGGACATGAGCAAGCCTTTGATTTGATTTCTCACCTCTTGTTCCAGCCATGGAGCAGTAAATCAAGTTCAATTTACCTGCTCACTATTGAGCTGCCAAGGGATTAAACACTAAGCCAGAATGACAGTATCTCCAACTATAAGTCATAAAATAATTACCAAGATCATTAAGTTTGTTTGTAGGATCTTCACACCAAAACTCACTATTGTTTCCTTAGTGCATGGGAAGAACATCACAGAGCAAAAAGCAGCAGTGATGTGCAGGGGTTAATCTATCTTGCACAGGCCCCTGCCCCATCAGTCTCATATCCACTTTTCAGCTCCGACAGTTTTGCTTTCCTTGTTACAAGCCCATCTTTCTACTTGCCATTATATGAATCATCTCATCTCTTCTAGACTAATGGCACACATATAGCTAGCACTTTTCCTACAGAAGAAATTCAAGAGTACTTCTGACAACTGGGAGACATTCACTTTCTAAGTGTGTATGTGCAGTTGCTCCTCAATTCAGTGCAGGTTTCTTATAGTACATTTTCTTATTTGCTGCTATACACAGATTCCAGACGATTTTATGGACAACAGAATAAGCTAATAAGGAATTATTTTGTACATATGAAATATTTACCACTTCTGCTGCTGAAATATGAGGCTCAGCTAAGAAAACATGGTAGTTTTAGCCAAGGAAGGAATTGCACCATGCTCAGTGGTAACAGATAAAGCTGAGCAAAACACAGCCTTGTACAAAGTCCTTGCACAGACAGTATGTGCCACAGAAAACCCATATAACTGTAGCTAAGAGCATGTGGACTTTCAGGGTGGACTGTGATTCCTAATGGCCACATCTGACATCACTTTGATGCCGTGACTCAGTATTAATCACATTGTTTTATAGGAAGTTTGGATAACACACACTCATGCATGCACAGACCTGTTTGCACATACCCATACTCACAAGAGCACTCATTCACTGTTCTTTAGAATCTGAATTTACTTAACCCAGTTCTACAGTAAAAGAGAACACTTGATGTAAGATTGTTGAGTTTGCATTTGTAAGGAGTGAACAGCAAATCACAAAGCAGCAATCTTTCTTTGCCAAAGGGGAGGGAGAACCTCCTGGTGTTTAAATAGCAGCACTGACGAGTTGCAGCATCCATAATCAGGGCACAGACAGTCACAGAGTGATTCTTCACAGTTTTCCCTTGTTCTTTTTCTTGCCATTACTGTCCTTGTAACTTCTTGTTATCTCTTCTGTCTTTTCACTATGTTTTTCATATGCTGCATATGTGCATTTCTTCCTATTGATTATAATCTAAAAACAATCCCTCCCTCTTGTCAAGGTTGAATTTATGCAGTGATTAGTAGCTAACTGTTTATGTGTAGCTCTGGAGCCTCAAGCATCTTCCTGTCCTTTTGCTATAGAACTTGCCTGCTCTCTTACTGTGGGAACACTTTCTTTGTGGCTCTTTATCTTTTGCAATAGGTCTTTAATTAGCTACAGAAGACTAGAAAATGCTTGATCATATGAAGAAGGTGGGTTTGCTGGACCCTTCTAGTCTAAGCAATAAGCCTGTGACAACAGAAAGTTATGCTCTTGTGGTCACTTCCCTTGCCATAAATAACTATGCACCATGTGCACCTGGTGTAAGTAAACTTTACTTGTAGTATCTCCAGAGGAAGGATTTTTCCAAGACATTTATCTATGACCCTAGTGGATGGAGCTTGGTAGCTGAGATTGACCTGCTTTGCCAGAGCACATCTGCACCAGACAGTGGCAAACAAGACACTGTATGAAGCTGCTATTGGGAACTGACAAAAATGTGCTGAAAACGTTTGTTAAACTTCCTCTATTGCATCTGTACATCTGTTTGAATAAATAGTTAATGGCTAGTTAATGGTCCAGTAACTGAAAGAATAAAAAGCCCATCTTTAAAGGCTCTTTAGACATGAAAATATCTTGAGTCAGATGAAGGTTTGAGGCAGTGCTGTTAATGTCCCTTCTAGATCTCTGAAACACTTTATCAGTCTAAGCCTATCAATGTGTCTTTGCTTCCACCATTAAACAGGCAGATAAATCAACATTTTGTTTTTATGTTTTCCCCTGAGCTGCAGAGATTGCTGTTGATGTTGCTGAAGTGATTTAGTGAACAAAACATTAGCAAAAATTATTCTGTGCTCTCAGATTTATGTTTTCTTCCTGAGAGCAGAACAACTTCCAAGTATTAATAGGGGATTCAGCTTGGATGTCATAGAATAATTCACAGCAATAAACACTATGGGAAAAGTGACCTTTGCAGCTGGTGTGTAATATACATGAATAATCCTAAAAGCCAGGAGTTCATATCCTTTATCTCCATATCTTTTTACTGAACTTCACTGTTGTGAGTAGCCCACTTTCACCTCTCAGTTGGCTGAGTCAGCAGTTGGCCGTACATGAGATATACTCTATTAAAAACTGACTTAACCTGTCATTTTAGTAGATGTACACTTCTAGATGCCACCGTATTATGGGGAAATAAGTAAAATGAAATCCAGACTCAAACTTTTAGAAAGGAAGGTATGTGGAGGACTATATTGAAAACATTAGCTTGAAGATTTCTCCATCAGTGGCCAAAACTCAAGCCAGCCAGTTTCTTTGGCACAGCTCACTTTGTGGTCTAATAACTGGAGAACTGTCGATGGAGAACTAACTCCTGATGGCAACTCGGTTTAGCGAGGGCTCACCTTTGAAGTTGTGTATTTATCTCCACTGACTATAGGAGCCACACGCTAAATATAAACACTTTAATAAAGTTTAGGTTAAAGAAATATAGGCCACTTTTTTCATACACATATATTCACAGAGAAAACCAGAATCTTACACCATAAAACGTGAAACATTTACATCTCGAGCTGAAGTCCAAGTGTTCTCTTCCGCCAACATTATGTCAGATATGCCAAACACTATAACTAAGTTGCATAATATGCCTGAGCATAAAGAATTTTCCATGGAATTGTTTCTTTAATCCAGCTCTGAAACAACTCCTGTTTTCCCCACAAAATGTTCAATACATTTGAGCTTCAGTTATTTCAAAAATATGCTCTCCTTAGAATTCACTTCTTATGGTTTTATTTTCCTACTGAAATACAATTTCAGTTTGAAAATTACCTCATTATTAGCAATTTGGAGGGTGATCGCTGAGAGTTTTCAGTAGCTTCTTAAGAAAAATAATAGCATAGGGTTGTAACAGTGTTAGGAATAAGCAATACCTTTATTAGACTGCCCACATATCTGGAAAAAGCAGAGAAGCTTTTGGCATAAAATCTCTTTACTGTATCTTGCCTTGCATCTTGATCAGACCTTGTATTCCTAAACTGTCTTTTTAAAGAAACAAACAAGAAGCTCTCAGCAGTTACTCTGCAAATGGATAGTAATGAGGCTGTTTGCAAAGTGAAATTGTGTTTCCAGGAGGAAGTAAAATCCTGATAAACTGAACTCCAAGCAGAGCTCTTCCTTCAAAATAACTGAAGGTCATATTTATTGAGTACTATTTTGCTGATGACCTAAAGAAGTGAGCTTATCCCTGAAAGCCTGTGCATGTCTTCCACCTATAGGCTAGCCTAATAAAAGTACTGCCTGTTTTACAGGCTTGAAATTTCTTGAATCACAGCTACGGTATTACTAGTACTAAATAATAGTATTGCTTTAGAAGTAATTAAATCTATGTGAGCCCACCTGATTTGGGAGTGTCTTCACATCAAGTCAATTAAGAAATAACAGCCAGAGGGTCTGTTTCATGGTTCATTTGGTTCTGATCTCTAAGGGCAAACTATTTAACTGAATTATTCAGAGCACTGTCTGGAAACACCTCTCTAATCCTCAAGTCCCCACAGAGGAGAGGATGTTTTAACCAACTTCCTTTAATATCTTATAACTGAATCTATTCATATTTCCTTCAGGCTGATGAAGAAGGACACAAAATATTACTAGGTATTCAACACTTCCTTAGCCATTAGCTACCATACGCAGTCTCAGGGTGGAATTAGCATATCATGGAATGCTGCCTCCAAACCAGAAAGGTTCATGCCTATGTGACATAATCTAGCCCTTTTTTTAGTCCAAAATTGAATTTTGGCAAAATTAAAGCACAGCTTCAACCTCTTTCATCTGCAACCCAGATGTACTGAGAAGAGAGGGGTATTGCAAGACATCAGTTCCCAGCACTGAGGTTAAATGAGAATGTCACTCACCCAGAAGTCCAAATAGGACACAGGGAACTCATAAACCTAGACTAACAGAAAGTCCCAACAAAACCCCCAGCTATGAAAGCAATGCTAATGTCCAGCAATGGGCACATAACTCACCAGCCAATTCATGTTTTCTTCAGACCAAAACATTTCAAGAGATATCAAAGACCAGCTCAGAAGTTACAGCCCCTGTTCCCTGTTTCATGTTGTCACCGTAACAGTGGCCATAATTCTTCATAATGGGAAGCAGATCCCCTTGATTCTGTTTACAAAATAACTAACTGGCCTGAGGGAGGAGTTAGGCAGTTTAAAGTCATGGTTTAATTTCTTTTGTAATTGCAAGTTGATTGCTAGTATAAATTACCTTGCATGCATTTTGCCTCTTGTGCCAGCTGTTTCCTAAAGTGGATAATCTTAAATTAAAAGAATGGTATCAATTGAAAGGCATTGCTTTGTTGGAATCTCACAAATCATTCATTTCCATTATCTATCTAGCAGACATTAAAAAAGAAAAACACCTCGGATGCTTTTTCATTAATGTTTGATTTATTGTAAATTTGAACTAGTGCAGCCTTAACCAAAATACATATAATGACTACAAAACATTTATGTTTTCTTGCCTTCCATCTCTCAAAATTCAAATCCTTCTAGAAATCAGAATTTTCCTTTTAATTCCTTATATTTTGTTGAAGCAATAAGAGTGATTTCATAATTTCCTTGATGACGGTTTGTAACTTAGCATCTAGTTCATTGTCCCAAGTCCTAAAGACCACACATATGCCCAAAAGACACATAAGCAAGAGGACAACACACACCTGAAAATGTAAAGCATGCTCATGGCAAGAGTTTCCCAGGACAGGCAACTGGGGAGCTCTGTGTTCACCCAGGCCAAACATAATGATAAGCTCAATGAATTCTAATAAACTTTCAAACCTTTCTTAGTTTATTTTGCCAGCATTCGCATTACTTTTCTCTTGGTCTGTTCTCTACAATAGCCTTTGCAGCAGCCACAGCAGCCTGAGCAGACAGCTTGTAAGAGACACCCTTTTGCAGGTACATTGCAGAGAGCTTGTACAAGTTGCTATCGCTTAGCACTCCAGCTGTGAGCCTTTCTGTTCAAAATATTGGTGATATTCATCTCACTTTACTACAGACACATAAACTGTAGGTGTATTTTACCTAGTTACTTTCTATTATTATAGTCAGCAGCAAAAACACAGGTACAGTTCAGCTGAGCTATCCTAATATCAGCTTTGAGGTGAACCTTAGAAATGCCCATCCTCTTTTGTTAAGACAGAAGCTAGGGAAAACTAACTCATATGCAGATACCCACATGAAAGTTCTGTGCAATTATGCCTGGGGAAACATTTTTGTTTAGTGTGGGGTGTCCCTGCTTATGGCAGGGGGGTTGGAACTAGATGATCTTAAGGTCCTTTCCAATCTTAACTATTCTATGATTCTATGAATTTATGATTTTTGTCTCTGACTAGTGCAAACACTATTGTGGTCTATGGCATGTGTGAATATTTCCTACATGAGCAACTTTCTAACCTGAGAGAGAAACTATTGAGCTGAAAGGAAAATCTGTAGAGATAGATAGTAAAATTACATTTGTAGAAGACTAATCAGTCTCACTGATTTCTTGCAGGAAAAGAAGCAATACTGCATACAGAATCATTGAATCACAGAATAGTTAGGGTTGGAAAGGACTTTAAGACCACCTAGTTCCAACCTCCCTGACCCAAACACATCCAGAAATGATGGTTCAGAGGTTAAAAGTGACTACTTGCCTCTGTGAAAACTGATATTTTAAGCCTGTTCATCATTTATTGATTGTGGAGAGGTATAATCTAGTGACATCTCGCTCTGAGCTTTCCCTTTGCTAACTTTTGAACTGCCAAATTTGACATCACTTCTGCCTATCAGGTGTGAAAATAGATATGTTATGCTGAGGTAGAAACAGAAGTAGGTGCATCAGGTCTCCATTACTTGGTTTGTATGTTTGGCCAAGCAGGAATAAGTCACTTTGACCTCAACAAACCATATCTAGCTAAAAATAAAAGAAAATGAAAATATACATGCATTCTCAGTATCCTTTGTGATACTGTTCAGGATAAGGCATTATAAATGCAGATGAGCCCATCAGACATACACACCATATCCTTTTATATTATTATCAAGGCTCTTCCTTACAGTGCTTTAAAAAGACTTTGCCCAGGAAATGTAACAGGAAGGAGTAGGGGGCATAAAAAAAAACCCCTGTATTTTATCAGTTACATAAATAAATGTCTTGTTTTTCACTCTTCAATCAGAAGTTCAGAGTTTTTGCAGCACCATCTAGTGAGAGTAAGGAGGTTTTATCCAACTTCTCAGAAACTTCAGCCTGTTACCTGTTTCCACTTGCATTTCTTTTTAACCATGATCTCATTATAGTCTACTGGCTGGATTTCTTTGGGGCCAACAAGCTGTTGAAGAAGCTGTCTTTGGTACACACAATAGTCCCTTCTATATTTCTTTCCGAAACACATGAAAACCCACAGTTTTGCAAACTGTCAAGCTGAAAAACTGCAGAGCTTTCATCAAGCCTTGTTATTAATGAATTGCCTCTTAGCTAGTGAGCTGTGCCTCTGATCTGTACCTTGTTTTGAAAGAATGCACTCAGCAAGCAAAGAACAGATGAGTGTTTTATCGGATGTGAAGGATGTTCTCAGATGGAGGCATACCTGTCATCATTTTTACCAGGAAGTGTTACTGAGGATGTTTTCTATAAGTCTACATCTATACACTCAGCACTGTGCCAGACACATTCAAGACTCTATGCAAAATATCCTTCCTGGCCGAAAGAAATTGCTGACAAACAAAACTCAATCTGATTTCAAGCCAGTTAAAATGATATCTTTTGCTAGGCTGCTCAATGATCTAAAAGTTTCCCAGTGCCTAATACAGGATTAGAACTGCTTTGTTTTCCTCATATACCCATCCCTGGTTAAAAAAAATCCTGGGATATTTTTCAACCATCTGAGCCAATGTGTGGAATCAGAAGCGTTCTTAAAGCAGTGTTTTAGCCCAATAGGAAAAATTTTGCCAAATAAGAAAGTAAGAACATTCTGATTTCTTTCATGTCACCAAGCCCTGTATATCAAAAGGTACTGCCTCCAAAAATAAGAAAGATTTCAAAATGAAAGTAACTCATCTGCTTCTAACAGCAAAAAAGCACATACTTGCAAGCTATGTCAGTGTTGGAAAAGATGATCTGAAAATGGAAACAAAGTTACTTAATTCACTATATAAAAGCTCTGTTATTATTTTATGTTCTTATCCATATTTGCTCCTAAAGCAATCTTAAATCTACAGTCTTTCATCTCTTATCTGAAGCTGGAGGAGTTTGTTCTCTACTTACACAATGGCATCCTTTCCTCCAATAGGATATCTTCAGTGAGCTGACAGAGGTGAGCTGCCTACACCATGGTTCCGTAGGTTTGTCTTCTGCTGCACTGCTGAGCATCTCTCCTGTTCTCATAAATGTCACTGCAGTTGCATCTTCATTGCTGAACTGCTGCAAGCTGGAGCACAAAGCACTACTGATTCATCTTTAAGTCATTTTTAATTATCCTTTTGTTTCCTTGATAACTTCTTTTATAGAATTTCCCTTGGATAACTGCTTTGGATAAGGATAATTTATCTCATGAAGTGCAAACAATGGAGTAGATTCAAAGATGTTGCTCAAAGGAGACTGTTTGTTTGTTTGTTTGAAAACTCAGATAGTTTTCAGTTAACAGCATGGGTAGACCCATGTCCCTCATAATGGTGTTGGTCAGTGAGAAGCAGAACATGAGCCAACAGTGTGTGCTTGCAGCCCAGAAAGCCGACCATATCCTGGGCTGCATCAAAAGGAGCGTGACCAGCAGGTGGAGGGAGGTGATCCTGCCCCTCTACTCTGCTCTCATCAGACCTCACCTGCAGCATTGTGTGCAGTTCTGGTGTCCTCAACATAAAAAGGACATGGAGCTGTTGGAACAAGTCCAGAGGAGGCCATGAGAATGATCAGGTGACTCGAGCACCTCCTGTATGAAGACAGGCTGCGAAAGTTGTGGCTGTTCAGCCTGGGGAAGAGAAGGCGTCATGGAGACCTCATTGCAGCTTCCCAGTATCTGAAGGGGGCCTATAGAGATGCTGGGGAGGGACTCTTCATTAGGGACTGTAGTGACAGGACAAGGGGTAATGGGTTCAAACTTAAACAGGGGAAGTTCAGGTTAGATCTTAGGCAGAACTTCTTCCCTGTGAGGGTGCTGAGGCGCTGGCACAGGGTGCTCAGAGAAGCAGTGGCTGCCCCATTCCTGGCGGTGTTCAAGGCCAGGTTAGACAGGGCTTTAGCGGAAGCTGTCTGTGCCCATGGTAGGGGGTTGGAACTGGATGAGCTTTAAGGTTCCTTTGAACCCAGACCATTCAGTGATCTTGTGTCCCAAGAGATGAATCCAAAACAGTTTAGCTACTGCTCTGAGAAAGACCTGCCAGAACTATCCATTATAAAGATTGTAGGTTTGCTCTCAAACTGAAATGTAACTTCAAAAAAAATCTCAGTGTCTTAGGACACGGCCTGACATCATCTCTGGGAAAATTGCTTATCAATACACCAAAATTATTCTTTTTACTCTATAACATAAAATCCTTCTTTATTATTACATTACATTCTTGCCTGTGAGCATCTTATTTTTATTATTATTATTACATCACATTTCCTGAAAACATGACTTTTTGGCAGCAGCTCTACAGGGTAATCAGTGGTCATATTAATTGCTACCACCAATGGGCTCATTAGTAGGCTTTGGCACTCTATGCTTGTAACTTAATCCATCATTATTTTATTAAATTATTTCATTCTGTCCATCTGAAGGACTGTGATCTCTTTTCCTCTATCAGCAGACACAAAAAATGAATGTTTCAAGCTACAAGCTGTGGTTGACTTCAAACACATTGTCCTACAAAAGTCTTTCCTTCATATTTTAAAATGGGAACAGACTCACATAAGGGAACATATACATGAGCTTCAAGCTAACTATACCTGAGATTACCTACTTTGCTTTATGGACTTACCTGCAAAGTGCAAGGCAAATACTTTGCTCTATTGAAATGATAAATGTTCTATCAGAACTGAGAAGCTGCTAAGCCTGTCACAGAGGGTGAACTCTTTCCTGAGAAATACTGGTATTCCTGATCCTCACATAACTTGCATTGGGGCACTCATGCACTTGAAGCTATGCACTTCATGCAACCAGTCTGTAGTTTGTCTTGCTTACCTGTAGATCCTTTGGTATCAGAATTTGCAGGCTCTCAGCACACCTCAGAAGCTGGCCTGTATAACACTGAAGTGAATAAATTGGCTGTTAAAATTGGGCTGCTGTGTTAACAGCTTCTACAATCTATATAAGTATTATGCATAATGAAATAAGACACTGGCAATGACAAGGTATTATTGAAGAGCTGTTAAGTGCTGCACTATGATTTCATTTTAATGCTGCTCCTGGGTGAGAGAGCTTGCATGTCTGTACATGAAGAGGAGGAGGGAGAGAAGGAAAGCTGCTTAATATTCTTCTTGTCAGCCTATACTGTGAATTTATCCACTTGTTTAATATACAGCATATTATTTCCAGAAGGACTGGACATTCTGGGGAGTATTATGCTGCTCTTAATTTTTGTGCACTCAGAGGTCTTGTGGGGCTACACAGTAGTACAACTAGATGCCAACAGTGAAGAACAAGAGCAAAAAGCCCTCTTAGACATTCCTGAGTTACCTAGACCTAGTCTGTAATCCTGCAAACAAAGGCTGTCCATCACCATGGTTGACAGAGGAGAGGTGCTAAAGTGCAGGAGAGGGTAAGGATAAGAAAAGGCAGCATCCTGGCTTAAACCAGGATGATACTATAACTCAGAAGAGACTACAGGTGGGTGTAAAGCATCTTCCAACCTCACTCTAAGACAAGAAGAATGTTGGGAAAGAAATGTACTTCAAATCCAACACTTGAGGCTTCTACACTAAAAACAACTATCCCTTTTACTGACCTTAGTGGGAGTACCACAAAATAAGGTAACACTGCAAGAATAAAGGTGGTAGTATTTGGCCTCAGTGTTTTATAGAAGCTGAATAAATCTGTTGCAAGAAATCCAGAGTATCTGGAGATTGAAGTGGTGGAAGATATTACATCCTTATATGATACTGCTCATGCTCAAGCACAGCATAGGCACAGATGAAGGGAAAGAGATTTATTCTAGCAATGACAGTGGAACTACTTGTGTAACCAAAGACACTGGGGAATGAAATCACCTTTATTGGTCATCAATGGCAAAAAAAATCCCTTTTGCTTCCTGCCTATAAAGCTGTTCACCTTTGATGTTGCAGTAAGTGACCAATAAATCACATGGTAAATGCAATATCCCCCTACATTTTTAATATTTCTTCATTCCCTGCATGAATGAAAAAAAACCCACAACAGCTCTCCAGAGTTTACCAGTTGGACGTGCTGCAATATTGATTTCACAGAAGGTCACAGATACTGTTTGTGGTTTTTTATAGCTACTCCCCGAACAAGATATTGGACCAAACCAGCACATGCTGAGAACCTCAGACCAGGAAAAAAATATCAGAAAGCAGTAAAATTGGAGCAAAATAGATGGGATTCAAAACTTCCTACAACACAGGGAGAAGTGAAAAATGTAGAGTAAGAAGTGACTGAGGACTTCATGGCTACTTCTCCATCGTCCTCAGAATGAACCCTCTATTCAACTGCATTCCAGACTTTTGGCCGCAAAACTGCTGTTCATTGATCTGACCATTTAAATTTCCTTACCTTGTGACAGCCGAATTTCACCAATAATGTTGAGTCTAGGTTAGAAGCAAACCTCTTCCTTCTGAATGAAAATGTGAAAGGTAGCAGTTGTGCATAATGCGGGGGAATAATTGGAGAATTCATCTCTATCCAGAGCAAAAAAGAAGCAAGGACTTCAGTAATCTAACACTTACAAATGTATCTCATGCAGTAAAGTGAAAGAGTTATATTATCTAAGAGTTTTTCTTCCAAATTCATAAATGAGACAGATAGGGACCTCTCAATTTACCTGTTGTCACTTGAATTGGATTCTCTAAGCTGTCAGGTGTCTGTGCCTGCCAAAGGGATGAAAAATGTCATCTGCAGTTTTGATAATAACATTTTCTATTTCTTTTTCTTTCTTTCTTTTCCACAGCTCCATTCAACCCTCCCAATGATGCTGACAGTATGGTCAAATTTGATGCCTTTGGAGATGGTATTGGACGTTACAACGTGTTCAATTTCCAGTACACTGGAGGCAGATACTCCTATGTGAAAGTTGGTCAGTGGGCAGAAACTTTGTCGCTCGAAGTGGACAATATCCACTGGTCCAGGAGCTCTGTCCCTGTCTCCCAGTGCAGTGACCCCTGTGCTCCAAATGAGATGAAGAATATGCAACCAGGAGATGTCTGCTGCTGGATTTGTATTCCCTGTGAAACCTATGAGTACCTGGCTGATGAATTCACTTGTGCAGACTGTGGGCCTGGAAAATGGCCCACAGCTGATCTGACTGGCTGTTACGACCTACCAGAAGACTACATCAAGTGGGAAGATGCTTGGGCAATAGGTCCTGTGACGATTGCATGCCTGGGCTTTATTTGTACTTTTATGGTCATTGCAGTGTTCATCAAGCACAACAACACCCCCTTGGTCAAAGCCTCTGGCCGTGAACTGTGCTACATATTGCTCTTTGGGGTCTTCTTGTCTTACAGCATGACCTTCTTCTTCATAGCCAAGCCTTCTCCAGCTATTTGCACCTTGCGTCGTTTGGGGCTAGGAAGTTCCTTTGCTGTCTGCTACTCTGCCCTTCTGACAAAGACAAACTGCATAGCCAGAATATTTGATGGTGTAAAGAATGGTGCTCAAAGGCCTAAATTCATCAGCCCCAGCTCTCAAGTCTTCATCTGCCTGAGTCTCATTTTGGTACAGATTGTGGTAGTGTCCGTGTGGCTTATCTTGGAGGCCCCCGGCACCAGGCGATACACTCTTCCTGAGAAGAGAGAGACTGTCATATTGAAATGCAATGTCAGAGATTCCAGTATGTTAATCTCCTTAACATATGATGTAATTCTCGTAGTCTTATGCACAGTATATGCCTTCAAAACAAGGAAATGTCCAGAGAACTTCAATGAAGCCAAGTTTATCGGTTTCACAATGTACACAACGTGCATCATTTGGCTGGCCTTTCTCCCCATATTTTATGTGACATCCAGTGACTACAGAGTAAGTCTTTGGATCTCTGTTTCCATAAATCATGTGCAGCACTTAAGAGGATTGTATTGGCATTCACTAAAAGCTTCTTTTGTTTCCTTTTTTTCCTGGATCCCTTGCAAACAAGGCATGCTAAAGTCCACCTAAGGGTATTACCAAGTTCTAGTTTATTTCTAAGATGGTCTCATTTCAGACTGAGCAGGCACAGTTAGAGGTGGAAGGGATTAGTGCTACCAGTCTGATTGTGATATAGGTATAGAGTATGGATTAAGTATTCGTATTGCTACATCAGTATGTGAAGTCATGGTCCTAACAAAAAAACCTAGTAGATCATGAGCTAGAATGAGTCACAATGAGTTGTTTGGTAGAGGTGGGCTTTAAATTAAAAGCTGAACTAACTAATTTCCTTCTGCAAAAGAATCTGCCACTCAAACGTGATATTTTCTTCCAAATAAAAAATAATTTCAAAATTTCCTATTAAACAGGGTTGGTTACAAAATAAAAATTCAACAAATGTTACGTTTGAATATAGAAATTTTCATTCTTTCTATACTTTGTAAGTATAAAACACACACCTCACTGAGTAGAAAATATTGGTCACCTTCACCAACCAACTTAAAAAAAATTAAATTGTTTAAATTGTCACATAATGTTTCAAAGATTCAAGNACATTTTGAACATACTTTGAATAGTCTCTAGCTTAGATATATCCACTACAGTTGTTTAGTATTCACTTGAAAGTCTGTCTCCTAAGTGATTTTAAGGGTCAAACTTAGGACTATTTAGAAGATAATGCCATCTAGACATAGAAACTAAACCGAAATATCCAGAAGTTAAAAAAAAAAAAAAAAACAAACAAAACAGTATTTTTTGACAGAAGGAAATTGTCTCAGAAAAAGATTCAGATCTGCTCCACTGGAAGTCTCAGTTATTATCAAGTGAGAAGTGCCTGCTGGACTTGGTCCTTACAGCAGTTTGCAGTGAATTAATTCAACTTTTGCCCAGAAGAAAGGTAGATTGGTTTAGGGTCGTATTATTACCAGTAGTATGCATATGAAGTAGCATGTAAAACTGTGGAGCTAATAACATCTCTTAACATACTTTTGGCATGACAACCCTGGAACCCTATGTTTAGTATTATTTTTCTCAGCTTAAGAAAGGTACTGAGTACCTGGAGAAAACAAGGATAGATAACAAATGGCACAGTAAGACATGCAAAGTGACAGTAAAAAAAAGCTAAATATATTCAGTCTAGACAAGAGTAAACCCAGGGAGACATGATCACAGACTAGAAATAATTTCAAGGCAACGAAAGTGAGAAAGGAATTATTCAGTCTCAGGAGAAGTTAGAACGGCAAGCAATGGATTAAAGCTAATGAAGGAAAAGTTTAAGAAAGGCACTGGGGAACAGCTCTGGACACCCAAAGTAATCAGGAAAATGGACATGGAGGGTAATATCAATGTAGACAGTCACGTGAGTGGGCAGCACAGACATTAATGCTCAAGAGGAACACAACTCCTCAAACAACATTTAGAGCCTTATCTCCTGAGTGAGATTTTCAAGACTGGCTGGGGTTAAACCACAGCAGTCCTTTGTGTCACCCAGCATGGGGCACAGAGGTGATTGAGATGAAAACAGACCTGACCAGAGCATGTGGAACAAAATGTGCTATAAGGGATTAACCGCAGCTGGCATTGAAGTACCATACAGCTGCTTGATCACTCCCCACACCAGGATGGGGATGACAATCAGAAAAAGGTAAGACCTTATCCTGAAATAAGAACAGTTTAATAATTGAGATAAAGTAAAATACAGTAATAATTGTGATTAAAAGGGAGATAACAAAAAGAGAAAAAGACACAAAACTCAAGAAAAACACAAGAGATTCACACTGGTTGCTCATCACACACTGACTGATGCCCAGCCAGTTACCAAGCAGCAATCGGCCCCCTCCACAGCCAACTCTCCCCAGTTTATATACTGAGAATGACATCATATGGTATGGAATATGCCTTTGTCCAGTCTGGGTCAGCTGTCCTGGCTGTGTCCTCTCCCAGCCTCTTGTGCACCCATAGCCTCCTTGCTGCCAGGGCATGAGAAAAGTCCTTGACTTAGTGTAAGCAACAACTAAAACATTGGTTCATTATCAACATTATTCTCACATTAAATCCAAACCACAGAACCATATCAGCTACTATAAAGAAAGTTAATTCTATACTAAACAAAAGCAGGGCACTTCATCAGTTCCTCAATTCCCTATTTTAGGAAGCTGACCTCACTGTGCTCCTGCATTGCTTCTGCTGTGCTGTGTTGTCCCTCCATTAGGTATCAGGATGGTTGAACTGCTCCAAAAAGATGAGGGCCTCCAAATGTGAGGCTTCTTCCAGCTGTCTGAAAAATAACTCTTCTATTTCTTCATCATATAGTCTGCAGCAGGCACCCACTACAGTGTTGTTCATTTAAATTTGCCCTCTAATCCTGACCCGTAATACATCAGCTAGCTCAAGAACCACTGATGGCCAGAGCTCCATTCACTGCATTACTTTCCCATACTGACAGCAACTCCCTCTCCTGTTAGGGGATTGCACCTTATGTGCAGTACCAAGGTACTGACCTATGCTACAGTTGCAGCTCTGTAAATAAAACAGGCGCCATCGGCCTGCTGACACAAGTCACACACTTCCAGCCTTCATCACTGTGGGACTCTCCATTTCCAAGCTCTACAAATAGGCTGCCTAGATCTTCTCTAGTACAGACCAGGCTCTTGTACCTGCAGAGTGTCAAAGAAGATCCATTCCAGTTTTTCCTCATCATGTCTGATGCTTCAAAATCTGCTGACATCTTCCCATAGCTCCTTAACTTGTCAACAGAAATTCTCCACATCTCCTGCAAAAACAAGTCCCCCAATTTCCCTTAGGCATTCCTGAAAGCCCAGAGATGCAGAGATGCATCCTCCCTCAAGTGTTTAGTCTGATAATTCTGATAGTTGCCCTTGCTGGCACTGAGGACCTTGCCCTGTGACATCACCCATGCTCTGCACACAAACACAGCCTTCAGCAAAGTTTATAGCCCTTCTTTATACACATTTCTTCATGCTGCTGAACTGTTAGATGCCCAGCACCTGCAACAATAGTGGCCAACCTTACCTTATCAAGAGTCAGCTCACACAACAGCTCCAAGCTGGTCAAAGACAGCTGACAGAGCTCCTTAGGGGCTGGAAGAGGTCGCTAAAAGTCACATCCTCCTGCAGCAGTCCTCTCCCAGTAATAATAGGGCATCCTGGTGTTCCTTGAAGTGTTCCCAGGAATCTTCCAGTGGTCCTAGAAGGTCTAGAGGAACCCAAAGCACAGGCCAGAAATTGCTCTGCAAACTGTTGCATTTGGTGGTTGACTCTTAGCTACATGTCAGAAAATGGAGGGCTCATGGAAAAGACAGGTTTCTCTGATGCCATTGACTTTCATGCAGATTCATGCTGGTTTCAGAATCAAAGATACAATGAATGATTAAATGATTAAATAAGCACGCATGACATAAATTCACAGCAGCCCAAATATCTAGCATGTTTAAAGGAATTTTCAACCTGATCACCTTAGACAAAATCTTAAGTCAGTGTCAGTGAGTCCAGGTTACACATTGAACAACTGAAGTGACCTGGGTTAAAAGGAACTCTGTGGGATGGGGCTATTTTTAACCCAAATCATTTTATTGATTGAATGTATAATTAAGTTAGCACAGCTGAGCTGCTCCATACACACACCCCAACAGAGCAGAGTGGGGAGGAAGGCTTTGTTGGTGAAGACAACCTACCTAGAAACTACTACCTTCATTTATTCTTGCTTTGTAAGAAAACTCCCAGTCTTGTACCTGTAGAGTGCCCAGTTCAATACCTACCACAGACTGCTGCAGAGCCCTGTGGGCAAAATGCAGAGGAGTGATGGAGAGCATGCAGTTGGAAGCATAAGGTGCTCCTTTCTTGTGTTTTCCCTGTAGGGTTTTCTATGTTCATTTACCCTGTGAAACCTGAGTACCTTTTAATAGTCCTTGTCACATCTACCTTGCGTAAAGAGTGATTATTATATGGCCACATTAATTACACTCACTGCTGACAAAGCACTTGGTGCTCAGTATATATATAAACAAACAAAGTCCATTTCCTACTCTATTTTTCATTTCACACAATTGCTTCTGACAAGGAGATAGGAGAAGCATTCCCATGGAAAAAGGATAATCTCCAAGGACCGCAGGATTGTAACTAAGGAAAAATGAGCCATGAATGTATAATCATTCACATCAAGCCACAGAGTTTAAAAGCAGTTTAATTCAACATCTTAATTAAGGAATCTGCTTGAAAAAAAGAATATAAACCAAAAAAGAGGCAGTAAAATGGCACCTAGTTATACCATTGAACAGTAAGAAAGATAGTGCTAGCAAAGTTACTAACAAATGCCCCATGGCAACTACTCTAAAAGCTCTGTAGCCTTACAAACCATTAATGTCTGAGCCCAAAAAATGTCTATTCAAATTCAGGACATCTTTCAGACTCAGTATGACAAATGTCACCAGCTTTTACTCCAAATCACACTTATACTCCTGCAAAGAATTGTTCAAGTTCTCTGGTTAGGATTGCTGCTGGAGATTAAACTTGTTTTCAAATGGATGCTTTGCATGAGACATCAAAAGTAAGCCCAAATAAAATACTGTATGTGCAAGCTGGTTTCCACTTCAGCCAGGATGTCTTTGCACAGATAGGTGCTGCAGAGAATTTCTTGATCAATTTAGAAATCAAGGACATGAGACATGAGAGAAAGAGAGCAAAACAATCCTTTCTGCACTAAAATGAGGGAGGACACAGTCAATGTCACATTGCTATGCAGAGACATGAGCACCATCAGCACCATGCACCTCACTTATATGATCCTAGGGTTGCAGAAGATAAGGATGAGCCAGATGTTCAGACCAGTTTGTCCCAGCGCAAACCCCCAGGGCTGTGTTTTCTACTGTTATATGATAATGCTTCTAGTATTCTGCATTCGAGAGACTTCCATACTGAAACACTGAGCTTTGCGCCCACTCTCTCCTAGGTGCAAACCACCACCATGTGCATCTCTGTGAGTCTGAGCGGCTTTGTTGTGCTGGGCTGCTTGTTCGCACCTAAGGTGCACATCATCCTCTTCCAGCCCCAGAAGAACGTGGTCACTCACAGGCTCCATCTCAACAGATTCAGTGTCAGTGGGACCGGGACCACTTATTCTCAGTGTAAGTAGCCTTTCTATAAGGATGTGGGTTTGGATAAAGACAAGGTGTGTTTATTACCAGTCACAGAAATACCTTTATGGGCTGAACTATGCACCCTGTGAAAGCATCACTCTGTGTCTGGAGAGAAAATTCCATCTCTGTTCTATGGGAATCAGCTCAGAGCCTGCCCTGAAGCTCACTGAAGTCAGCAGGAAGCTTTCGGGGGGATATGACTTCAGCCTGCACACAGCAGGCTGCCTGTAGCTCGCTGTCACTCGCAGCAGAGACAGAAACAGATTGCCCTGGAGTATTCCTGTCAAAGTGACATGCTGGCAGGACCTGGGTCACAATGCAGCATGCTCTCAATGGCTCTTATTGCCTGCATTATAAGGAAAGGCTCCAAGCCTGCAGCAAATGCATGCAAGGAATGTCATAAACTGTACCTGCATGCAGAATGTGAGCAATACCTTTTGTTAAGTGCCAGAGCCATGAGAAGCAATCAGTGCTTTGTTGCAAGAATAGCTCATCTGCTCTGCTCCCTCCTTTCCTTCATCTTCAGTCTCTTCATCCCAAGCAGACTCACGTCTGTGATTCTGTTTTGAGGCTGTTACTCCTCTTCTGGCTGAATTGCTCAGAGACTTTTTTGGGAAAGAAAAAAAAAAAAAAAAAA